>JAOXYA010020309.1:0-13501 GCA_028565675.1 Sorex palustris | reverse complement strand
CCCGAGCACCGCCAGGAGTGATTCCTGAGTGCAGAGCCAGGAGGAACCCCTGTGCATTGCCGGGTGTGACCCAAAAACCAAAATAATAATAATAATAAAGAAGTGGGGGGATATCTCCACAGATGTGGGGGGATGTCTCCACAGACATGGGAGGCTGTCTCTGCAGAAATGGACAGGGGACATCTCCACAGATATGGGAGATATCTCCACAGATGTTGAGGGGGATGTCTCTGCAGACGTGGAGGAAGGTTCCACTCCTGGAAGCCGGTTCCAGTCCATCTGGGCCCCACGGCGCACGATCCTCGCAGGGTGACTGCATGGGAGTGGGCCAAGCCAACACGGACACTCACGACGATCCATGTCTTGTGGTGAAACTCACAACTTTCCTGACGGGGAGGAAGGCTGCCAGGCTGGGGGGAGCTGGCGGTCCCGCAGTGCCTGGGAAGTAGCCTCTGCCTGTGACCGCTGAGCCCCTGGGAGGTGTTCACTACTGAACCTCACCCAGGCCGGGAGGGCGCGAGGCAGGGCCCGGGGTCCATCCCTGGCACTGCCCAAAGCAGCTCTCCGAGTGGCGATTTCAAGCACTGTCCCTGGCTGAGTCAGAAGTACCCGCGGGACACGAGGCAGATGGCAGAGCCGATGTGCTAAGGGGCTAGCGCTCCCGTGCAGATGAGAAAAACCCAGCAACCCTGATTCCAAATCCTCTTCAACCACTTTTGCTTTGTTTTTGGGGCCACAACTGGCTGTGCTCAGGGCTTACACTTGACTCTGTGCTCAGCAATCGCCCCTGGTGGTTCTCAGGGGACCGGGGGGGCCGGGATCAAAGGCAGGTGGGTCACATGCAAGGCCAGAGCCCTGCTCCAGCCCCACACAAGCCCACACGGGGGTTCTCGAAGCCCACCCGCCCCACGGCCAGGGTGATAAACGGATGGGTTGGCCTGCGTGGTCAAGACAGCAACTTGGTGGTCAGTCCATACCGGAAAATGACAGGAAACCCCCCAAATGCCACAGGCCAGGCAGTCCATATTTCTCCAACTTGTTCAACCTCCCCCACTACCCACCTGCGCCCTCTGGAAAGGGGGCTAGGCCGGCGCCTTCTCCCCGCTGCTGATACCCGAGATGGTCGCGTTCCTGGGACTATGGCTACAAGCCTGTCTCAGGTCCGGGGGCCCCCCCGCCCCCCGGCCTGGCAGGAAGTGACGTCAGACCCCAAGGTCAGATGAGAACCCACAAGGCAAGATGTTGCTGCGGAGCACACAGTGAGTGGCCCTCTGTCTCGCTCTCAAAGTGAGCAGTGCCAAGCCGCGGGGAGCCAGGCTGGGCGCTGGGGCACGCCCTGTCTCTATCATCCAGAGCACCCCTCGCCCACCCCGTCCGCCCCCGCACCTCCTATCTGTCAGCTGTCCGGAGAGGACCCTCCCAGCCGTGGTGAGAGCAAGACCCGTGCGACCACGGGTGAGGTGTGCGGGACACACAGGCTGGGGGCTGCGGGCGTCCCTGCTGACTCCTCTTCAAAGGTCAGGGGCAAGAGAAGGACAGACCACACTACGGCCCTCCGCACCCACATCCACACTGAGAAGCACCGACCTCTGAAGTGACTGGGCTGGTTTTGGTCTGGGTGGATTTTTGCATGGAGGGGGGCGGCTTTTTGGGTCACACCCAGCGATGCTCAGGGGTTCCTCCGGCTCTGCACTCAGGAATTACTCCTCGCAGTGCTCGGGGGACCATAGGGGATGCTGGGAATCGAACCTGGGTCGGCTGTGTACAAGGCAAACACCCTCCCCACTGTGCTATCACTCCAGTCCCCGGAATGTGGGTTTATCTGGGGCTGCCCCGAAGGTGCTGAATGTGCCCCAGCACTGAGTCTCTGGCCTGGCTGGACAAGAACCACTGGCAGTGACTCCTGGACCCCTTGAGCAGTGCTTGGGGGTTGCCCCCACAAAATAAGGCTAGAGAGCTAGGACAGTGATCACGGCCCTTGCCCAGCGGGGTCCCCCAGCACCACAAGTGTGGCCCCACACCCTCCTCCAAATAATAACGGCACAAGCAAATCTACTTCAAGGTCTGGCTGGGGCAGAGAGGAGGTCACGGGGCAGCCTGTGGACTGGGCTGGGAGATGGAGGGGGGAGTGTGACAGCCGCCACGGCCCAGCCCACCTGCTCCCCCGTGGGCTTGTTCTTGACAAGGTTTGTCCCAGGTACTGGGACGCTGCTGCGGTGGCAAGACACCTGCCTCTGGGCTGCTGGGCCAAGGCCCGGGCCTGACAGACAGAACCTCCTGTATGGAAGGATGAGCCAGGGAAGAGTACACGTGTGTGAGTGCAGAGCCATGGGGACTGACATGTGCAAGAGAGAGAGAGAGAGAGAGAGAGAGAGAGAGAGAGAGTGAGTGTGTGTGTGTGTGTGTGTGTGTGACTATGCAATGCAACAGGGGCTGGTGTGTGTCTGTCTGTGTGTATCTCCCTCGGTGCCACAGAGGACTGACCATCTGTCCGGGGAAGCTCGACTGCAGGTGCCGTTCATACTCTCGGCAGACCTGGGAGCCTTTCCACACCTCCCAGGCCCCCCTCCCCAAGTGCCCGCCCTCACAAGCCTGTTCGCGGCACCCCAAAGCCCCCTTCCAGCCATACCGCCACAGGCCTGTCCCCCAGGAAGTTCAGGTCGCTGTTCTCGCCAAACAGGTATCCCTCGGGGTGAGTCGAGTCGAACTTCTCTCCTCCCATAATGAAGTGGCTGGCAAAGTAGCTTCCTGGAGGGAGAGACAGGGGGGCGTCACACAGAGGCCGAGAGCCGGTTCCAAGGCTCGGCCCCTTCCTCTGGATTATTCGGGAGAAGGGCACAGAGTAAGCAACACCGTGCCCAGAAGGCTCCAAGACAGCGACTGTGACAGAGACGCCTTCCTTGCCTCACATTCTCAGCCAAAGCCCAGTCCTGGGTGATCTCTGCTCTCCCCACCCAGAGCAGATGGTCCCTAACTTACCCCCTGACCTCGAAGTTCTCCACTTATCCCAGAGGTGCTTTGGGAATGCAGAGATGGCACAGTGCGGGGGGCACTTGCCTTGCACACGGCTGACCCAGATTTGATCCCCGGCATGCCCTAGGGTCCCCTTAGCACTGCCAGGAGTGATCCCCGACTGCAGAGCCAGGAGTCACCCCTGAGGATCACTAGGTGTGTCCCCAAACTAAAAAGAAAAAAGTGCTTTGGGGCCTGAGCAATAGTATAACAAGGACATAACTTGCTTTCCATGCGGCTGACCTGGGTTTGATCCCAGGTATCCCATACAGCCACTGGGCACTGCCAGGAGTGAGCTCTGGGTGCAGAGGCAGGAGTGACCCAAACACTGCCGGGTGGGCCCCAAAGTTCTTGATTTGTTTTGGTTTTCGGGCTAATCCAGTGGTGCTCAGGGATCACTCCTGGCAGGGCTCTGGGGACCTACAAAATCAGCCACCTGCAAAGCAAATGCTTTAACCCTGGACTATCTCTCCAGCCCTGTACTCAAGCGCCTTAACCTAAGGGAGTAGTTTGCATGCGCGCGCGCGCGCGCGCGCACACACACACACACACACCTATATTTCTTTGCCAAGATTTCCTAAGCCCACCCAGGAACTCGGGGCCCAGCTGCCACCATGCGTCTGACAGTAGCAAACCCTCTGCCACAGAGTCGCTTCAGTTTCTAGTTTGCCTCAAAATGCAACTATTGAGGCTGGAGCGATGGCATAGCGGGTAGATAGGGCATTTGCCTTGCACACAGCCAACCCGGGTTCAATTCCCAGCGTCCCATATGGTCCCTTGAACACCGCCAGGAGCAATCCCGGAGTGCAGAGCCAGGAGTAACCTCTGTGCATCGATGGGTGTGATCCAAAAAGAAAAAAAAAAGGACAACCAACCAATCAGATCAATCCACTGGCCCCAGCTCCACCATCCAGGTGCCACACAGGCCGTGATGGTTACTGGGCCACAGTGGTCCGGCCACACACACACACACACACACCCCTCCCCAGAGCCAAGGCCATTGACAGCGCTGAGGGCCCAGACATCAGCGTCCCCATGCGCAGGCGGTGGCACCACAATAACAGGATGCAACCCACAGGCAGAGGTCACTCTCCCACCCCCAGCCTCCCCGCCACCAATCAATGCAGGAACTGGGCCAGGGTATACGCCCTGAGTCTCAGGAGGCAGCGGGGGGCGCACAGCACAGCACCCTGTGGGGCACCTCTCAGTCAGGGCTATTTGGGGTTCTGGGTGGGAGTCGCTCCTGGCTGTGCTCGGGTCCACGCAGCCCCAGGGATCCAACCCAGGGCTCCTACGCACAAGTGCACGGGGTGTCTCTCTGGCTGCCTTCGCGGGATCTGCTTCTGGGGTGATGGGGAGGCATGACAAAGATCCCCCATCATAGTATCTCTGATCAGTATTCCCTGCCCCACTGCTCGGACACAGTAAACCTCAACTACCTGACTGGAGACAGTACAATGGGTAGAACACTTGCCTTGCCATGGCTAACCCGGGTTCAATCCCCAGCACCCATATGGTTCCAAAGCTCACCAGGAGAAAGTCCAGTGCAGAGCGAGGGGTCACCCCTGAGCATTGCCAGGTGTAGCCCCAAAACCAAACAAGTTTTTTTATTAAAAAAAGGGGGGGGCTGGAGCAATAGCACAGCAGGTAGGACGTTTGCCTTGCACGCAGCCAACATGGCCGACCCTGGTTCGATTCCCAGCATCCCATATGGTCTCCTGAGCACCGCCTGGAGTAATTCCTGAGTGCATGAGCCTGGAGTAACCCCTGAGCATCGCCGGGTGTGACCCAAAAAGCAAAAAAAAAAAAAACTTTCTGGGGCTGGAGTGATAGAACAGCGGGTAGGGCGTTTGCCTGGCATGCAGTCAACCCGGGTTCGATCCCCGGCATCCATTATGGTCCCCTGAGCACCGCCAGAAGTAATTCCTGAGTGCAGAGCCAGGAGTAAACCCTGAACATCGCTGGGTGTGACTTAAAAAGCAAAAAGAAAAGGAAAAAAAAAACTTTCTCACTCAGTTTCCTTTCTTTCCCCCCCAGTTTTTGGGCCATACCCAGTGATGCTCAGGGATAACTCCTGGCTCTGCACTCAGGGATCACTCCTGGTACTATGTCCCATATGGAACCCAGAGCTCAAACCTGGGTCAGTTGCATGCACTATCCTTGTACTATCTCTCCAACCCTTCAGTCTCCATTTTTGCTGAGGGTTTACAGCAAACTGAAAAACTGGGAGTTTCAGCCCATGAGGGAGGAAAACTCTTAACAGAAAAACCAAACAAGATATTCTGCCCCGAGGGGCTGGAATGATGGCACAGAGGACAGGGCGCTTGCCTTGCAAACAGCCAATCCAGGTTTGATCGCCGGCATCCTGTATGGTCCCCCAAGCCCACCAGGATCGATCCCTACGCACAGAGCCAGGAGCAAACCGTGAGCAAGTCCTGAGCATCATCACCGGATGTGGCCCTAAATCCAACCCCCCCCCCACACACACACAAAATTCTGTCCTGCCTTTTCTTCAGGCAGCGCCCAGAGATGCAGATTAAACGAAACAACGTGAGTAAAAATCTTCCCCACCATGCGAGGCCTTAGTGAGACAACGGTCAGGAGAGCACCATTCAGGAGTACAATCAAAGCCCTCACAGAGGAACCACCACGGAGACATGACCGCAGAGAGCGGCCATCTGCAGGGGGGCAGCGCACCAGGCAGCCGGGAAAGCCGGAGATGAATTATTCACAGCCGCCGGCTGCTCGTTCATTCCTGGTGCATAATTCATAGAGAGGGAGGCGGCGGCCGCACCAGGAGCAGAAGCGCCCGGCTCAGATCACTGACGCCGGCCGGCCCTGACAGACAGGGTCCAAATGCAGGCCCAGATGCCATGAGGCTGGACAGCAGTCCCCGGCATGTCAGGTGCCACCTAGTGGTCCTCAGGCCTTGCTGGGCTAGAGCAGGGCTGAGCACCCAAATTCCCACCCAGTCAGCCTACCCTGTG
Organism: Sorex palustris; assembly: GCA_028565675.1. Classification (NCBI taxonomy): domain Eukaryota; kingdom Metazoa; phylum Chordata; class Mammalia; order Eulipotyphla; family Soricidae; genus Sorex; species Sorex palustris. Next base: position 7,502 of record JAOXYA010020309.1, on the reverse strand, counting down.
TGGGGCAAGCACCCCAGGAACAGCCCCGGGGAGTCCTCTGGAGGAAGATGGGAGTGGGGAGCTGGGACAGCAGCGAGGGCGTCTGCCTGGCACACACGCAGTCAACCCTGGTTGGGTCTCCCAGCCCTTTTTTTTTTTGGCTTTTTGGGTCACACCCAGAAATACACAGGAGTTACTCCTGGCGTTGCACTCAGGAATTACTCCTGGCAGTGCTCAGGGGACCATACGGGATGCTGGGAATCGACCCGGGTCGGCCGCATGCAAGGCAAACGCCCTCCCCGCTGTGCTGTCGCTCCAGCCTGTCCCAGCACCCCTTACAGCCCCGTGTCCCACTGGAAGGACTCCTGAACACAGAGCAACTAGACTGAACTGAACAACTGAACTTCAGATGTCCTCGAATACGCTAGTCTTGTATAACCAAACAGTGCAATCTTTTACATAAGTATACAATTAAAATTTTCAAGCCATCCCACACGTTGAAAGTAAAACGAAACTCAGACAGTCGAATGCTCCCAGACAGAGCCGCCTGGCATGACCCTGCGGCCCCACTCCAGACGCCTGCCAGGGCTGGTGAAGGGGTCAGTGGCAGAGCAAGTGCCCTGCAGGCTCCAAGCCTCACGCCTGTGCCACCCTCTCCTGAGTGAACCCAGAGCACCCGAGGCAAGGCTTGGTGTAGCCCCCAAAACCAAACCCACTGTAACTCGACTGCATTTCTCCAGTGGGGTCGAGCCCCCGGGGAAGACAAATGCAAATCTCTGTGCAGGTGACAGTTCCACCCTGGACGATGATCACACTGTTGGTGGCAGACCTGGTATTATTCTGAGAATGTGGCCGAGAGCAAACAAGTCATTTCGTGACATTTTAATTTTACTCTCTCTGGTTTCATTGAGAATCACAGAAAAAGAAGGGGGGAAAACCACACGAATTTAAATTAGAAGTACCAATAAAAACTCCCCGTACATTTTTTAGGGGGAGTGGGGCGTGGGGAGGGCCACACTAGTGATGCCTGAGGGCCACTCGTGGGGCACCAGTGCTGAGTTCTAGCCCTTTGTTCCAAACCCTGGATCACACCTCCTGTCTTATCTTTGCAGACCACCTTGTCACACTGTCCACTGGAATGTTCTAGAAATAATGGCAGTGGGGAGCACGGTCAAGAGCCATTTCTGGCCGTGGGGAACAGCACTGTGAGACCAGGGTCTGGGCTCCCAGGATACAGCCAAGCTCAGGGTAGGAAGAAAGAGAAACGTGGCCTGCCTTGGACCTGCTAACAGGGGGTCTCTCAAAGCGCCCCGAGGGCCATGACATAAGGTCTCAGCCGTGGGAAGAGCATGTCACTGACCAAAGAGGGGCCATGGCACCTGAATGACCCAAGGGTCTCCAATGTACATAACGGTATTATTTATTTGTTAAAAAAAAAAACTTTTTTGGCCTTTTGGGTCACACCTGGCGATGCTCAGGGGTTACTTCCGGCTCTGCACTCGGGAGTCACTCCTGGTGGGCTCAGAGGACCCTATGGGATGCTGAAATGAAGCTCAGGCCAACTGCATGCTAGGCAAACTCCCTACCCACTGTACTACTGCTCTGGCCCCAGTGATACTTTTTTGAAAGAGAGGGAGTAGGAAAAAAGTGGGGCCAGAGTGATAGTATAGCAGATAGGGCACTTGCCTTGCACACAGCTGACCCAGGTTCGATCCCTGGCATCCCATAGGGTCCCCTGAATACAGCCAGGGGTGATTCCTGAATGCAGAGTCAGGAGTGAGCCCTGAGCATCACTGGGTGTGACCCCAAACTAAAAAAAACAAAACGAGAAAAAGCGGGGCGGGTGGGGGCAGCAGAAACGTCTCAAAGAGCTGGAGCACACGGCTGGCATGCAGGGGCCCCGTTTGGTCCCCAGTACCGCCTGGCTCCCCCAGCAGCCTTGGGCTGAGGCTCTCGAGAACAGGCCCCACGACCCTTGGAGACCCCCGAAAACAAAACAGCAGAGGGCCCTAGAGATGGCTCAAGTGGTAGCCAGCACACGAGCCTCAGCGCTCACAGGCTGGGCCCCCACCCCAAGTCGAACCCCAGTCGCGGGGCCCTGTTTCAAGACGCTGGGATGAGAGGCTGGCTCAGGGGTGCATGACGAGAAGGTCCCACACCCCCTCACCTGGCCCGTGTGAACTGAAGCTCTGAGCGAGCGGTCAGAGCCGGACACGGGCCATTCCTCCCTACAGACCCATTCCGGGGAGCACAGGAAGTATTCAGAACCACCTGACTCACGGCTGCCCCACCCGGACCTGACAGGCATGCAGAGGACACACGGCAGTGCCATCCCGGCCGGGGCTGTCAGGCTTCAGAAGCGAGGACCTGAGGGGGCCGCTGCGTGTCCCCAGTGTCCGGGATGAGGGGCTTGAGTGACAGTCCATAGGGTTGGGTGTTTGCCTTGCACACGGTCAACCCAGGCTCGATCCCCGCCATCCCATATGGAGCCCCGAGCACTGCCAGGAGTCATTCTTGAGTGCAGAGCCAGGAGTAGCCCCTGAGAATCGCTGGGTTTGACCCAAAAACCAAATAATAATAATAATAATAATAACAACAACAACAAAAAACTCTAGTGTCCAGGATGAGAAGCCGATGGAGCACCTGATCCTGCACGATGTCACTCCATGTGGAGCCTAGCACCAGGCGCTTTGTGATGGATGTGCTATTATTTGACGCTTCCTCATCCTGAATGGAGACAGGAAGGACAATGCATGGATGATAGAATATTCAGCCTGATAAAGCCCAGGTTTGTTTAGGTTGGGTTCCTCCCACCCCCTCTCTGGCAAAGGCAAAAAAGAATCGAATCTGACCCTTTAGGTCTCAAAAGCCAGTGATTTCCCATATTAACTTCAGATATTTTGTTTTGCACATCGAATGGAAGAACCAACAAACGTTATGTGTGAGCAGGACAAAGCAGCCTCTAGAGAGCTGCAGAGGCGGCTCACAGGACCCGGGGTCCATCCCCAGCACCACACGGTCCCCCAAGGACTGTGGGGAGTGTCCCCTGGGTGTGACCCCAAGCCAAAACCAAGCTAAAGAAACACACTGGGGCTGGAGCAATAGTTTAGTGGGTAGGGCGTTTGCCTTGCATGCGGCCAACCCAGGTTCGAATGCCAGCATCCCATATGGTCCCCGAGCACCACCAGGAGTAATTTCTGAGTGGAGAGCCAAGAGGAATCCCTAAGCATAGCTGGGTATGGCCAGAAAAGAAAAGAAGGGCTGGAGAAATAGCACAGTGGGTAGGGCGTTTGCCTTGCACACGGCCGACCCGGGTTCGATCCCCAGCATCCCATATGGTCCCCCAAGCACCGCCAGGGGTAATTCCTGAGTGCAGAGCCAGGAGTAACCCCTGTGCATCACCAGGTGTGACCCAAAAAGGGAAAAAAAAAAAGAAAAAAAAAGAAACAGACCTGCACTGGCCCTGCCTGGCCAACACATACATGTGGTCTTTCTGTGTGTGTTTGGGGGCCACACCTGGAGGGGCTTGGGGGCAGGTGACCTGGAAGCAGGCACCAAGCCCGGACCCCAGCGTTAAGTGTGCCTCAGCCCGCTGAGCTGTCGCGCCTGCCCCCCTCTTCAGATTTCTGCCAACAGCAGCAGAAGCCACTGGATCTAGTAAACATCCCAGCACACGCGGGTGCTCCACACACCCACGGCTGCCGCAGCCCTCCAGATCACGGGGAGGGAGAAAGGAAGTGCAGTCAGAGAAGGCCAGGCCCCAGGCTGAAGCCAAAACACACGGATTGTTTGTGGAACCGACCACTTGATTTTAGCTTCCGAAGCGCCTCAAGGTTGCGGACAGGTCCTGAAGTCTGACTGAGGCATGGCAGCCCCCGACACCCGCCCCCCCTCCCAAGGCGCCACGGGGAAATGGCCACACAGAACCACCCGTGGTAGAAGCATCACAGGGCTGGCAAAAACAGTGGGGAGGCGCTTGCCTTGTAATTGGCACCCTGCGTTCAGCGCCCAGCACCCCATATGGTCCCCTGAGCCCTGCCAGGAGTGAGCCCTGGGCACCACCAAAACTAAAACACTTTTAAAGATCTTCTTTTAAAAAAAGTAAACAGGGGGGCTGGAGCGATAGCACAGCGGGGAGGGCGTGTGCCTTGCACGTGGCCGACCCGGGTTCGATTCCCAGTGTCCCATAGGGTCCCCCAAGCACCGCCAGGAATGATTCCTGAGTGCATGAGCCAGGGGTAGCCTGTGCATCACCGGGTGTGACCCCCCCACCAAAAAAAAACAGAGGGGCCAGAGCGATAGTACAGAAGGGAGGGCATTTGCCTTGCATGTGCCCAACCCGGGTTCAATTCCCAGCATCCCATATGGTCCCCCCAGTACCGCCAGGAGAGTGATTCCTGAGTGCAGAGCCAGGAGTAACCCCTGAACATTGCTGGGTGTGACCCAAAAAGCAAAAACAAACAAACAAACAGAGAAGACAAGCTGTCGGTCCCGCATCACACAGCCACACAGAGATGGCGAGGCATCTGTCCCGGGTCACACAGCTGAGAGTCAAGGATCCAGATCCCGCTCTTATCCCAGGATTCTGATGGCTCGCCCATGGCGCTGTGCTTCCCCAGGGTGCCAGATTCGCCTGTGCCCACCGCCAAGCATGTACTGCTCCTTCATCTGGACCAGCTCACATGCCCCCTCCCCTAACTTGACTGCCCCTCTTCCTGGAATCTGTTCTGCAAACTGTGTGGGTAGCGTCTGTCAGATGTTCCGGTTCCCCCACTGACCAAAGGCTGCTCTTACCAATACAGTCATACCTGGCAGTACCCAGGCATCCCAGGGAGTTGGCAGGGAGAGGGAGGTCTGTGGGGCTGGGGATCAAACTCAGGGTCTCGTGCCCGCAAGACCCACGCTCCCCCATCGGGCCGCACCCCAGTGCCCAGGGCCAGCTCCTGAGCCCCACTCTCTCAGCAACGGCCCCCAGGGTCCACTGCTATACATATCTAGCCATGTTGCTTGTGGGGTGGCACCTGAGAGCTGCCATGCCCACACACTCCTGAGTGCTGGGCATCACACGTGCTGCCCAGCCATGCTCAGCGCATGCGGTTGGCACCAAGGATCAAACTCTGGGTCCTGTGCTTAGGGGGTGATTTCACTCCCCCTGAAATTAGGTTATTTCAGTCACTGAGCCTCCTCAGGAATGCCTGTCCCTGTTGTCATTTTTGGCCACACCTGGTGGTGCTCATTGATCACTCTTTGCCCTGGGCTCAGGGATCACACCTGGTGGGGTTCGGGGCAGTGTATGCGGTGCTGGGGATTGAACCAGAGTCAGTTGTGTGCAACACAAGCACCTTAACCTTTGTACTCTCTCTCTAGCCACTTTTTTTTTGGGGGGGGGCAGGGCTGGGAATGGAATCCAGAGCCTTACACCATTCTTTTTTTTTCTTTTTTTTTGCTTTTTGGGTCACACCCAGTGATGCACAGGGGTTCCCCCTGGCTCTGCACTCAGGAATTACTCCTGGAGGAGCTCGGGGGACCATACGGGATGCAGGGGATCGAACCTGGGTCGGCCACGTGCAAGGCAAACGTCCTACCCGCTGTCCTATCACCCCAGCCCCATTCATTACTTTTTATAGACAAACAAAATCCCACTGTACGGACATATAATATTTATCACCTGCTGAGTCTATCAGCTACTGGACACTTGGCCATTTCCACCTTTTATTATAAAGCTGTCTGGATAGTCAGGGACCCATTTTGGTATGAGATACTTTTCATTTTTTGTATTGACTTTTGGGCCATATGTGGTGTTTCTCAGCTGACTCCTGGCTCTGCGCTCGGGGGTCACTCCTGGTGGGGCTCAGGATCAAACCCGGGTGGGCCACGCACACGGCAAGTGCTTACCTGCTGTACTTTCTCTCCGGCCCCATTTTTCACCGACACTTATGTCGGAGGCATAAAACTGCTGAGTCACATGTGGCTAATTGTCCCGGGAGCTGTTGAAATGTTTTCCCAAACAACCCCAGTCCATCCCCACCTGCAGGGTGCCAGAGCTTCAAACCCAACACCCTCACCAACACTTGCTATTATTGTTTTATTTCTGACACACCCGAGGGGGTGTGAAGAGCCATCTAGGTGTAGCCTTCATTTGTATCCCCTGAAGCACCCTCCCATGGGTTCACTGTCTGTCTGAGCATCTTTTATGGAGAAATGTTTCTTCAACTCTCGCCCATTTTAACTTGCCTGCCTTTTGATTTTGAGGTGCTCGGGTTCTGCTGGAGCCTAGATACAAACCCCTCCTGTATAGGAGGTGGAAAGAGTTTAGCACCTACATTGGGTGACTTTCCATGCTGCGCTCTATTCTGAGTGAATTATTGGTGAAGGGAAGGAGAGAGAAACTGGGGCGGAAGTCACAGTACAACAAGGAGGGCACTAGCTTGCACGTGGCCAACCCGAATTCAATCCCTTGTACCCCATACGGTCCCCAGACTGTGGCTAGGAGTGATTCAGACTCAGGACTAAGCCCTGAGCTGGGTGTGGCCCAAAAAACACCCCCCTCCTCCCAAGAAAAAGACAGAAATTGCTCTGGCACACAGGGCTGACCAATGACAAGCCTGTGTCCCCCAGCCCACCCCCCGCCGCTGCCTCCAACAGACACACGTCTGGAGCAGCTCTGGAGAGCGACTGGCATTCACGGGAGGCTGCACCTCTGAAAGCCTAAACAAAAGCAATCACGCCTATGTTCCAATTTGCCCAAATACCAAGTGGGAAATGAACTAGATGTCTTAGGTATTTAAAGTTGGTTGGATGGGGCTGGAGAGATAGCACAGCGGGTAGGGTCTTGCACGCGACCGACCCACGTTCGATTCCCAGCATCCCATATGGTCCCCTGAGCACCGCCAGGAGTAACTCCTGAATGCAGAGCCAGGAGTTACTGTGCATCGCCGGGTGTGACCCAAAAAGCAAGAAAAAAAATTTTTTTAAATAAAAAATAAATAAAGTTGGTTGGATCATCCTGACCGCGGCCTCCTGCTTCCTGCTTCGAGTAAACGAGCCTGGGTATGTTGATCTCCGAGGCGCCTCTTTCTGCTGGGCAAGCAGGGCTGGGGCTGTGGCTCAGCAGCAGAGCGCAGGCCTGGCATATGCAGGTCCTGGGTTTGAGCCCCAGCACTAAAAGGAAGGGGGAGGGGGGAGACAGGCAGGTATCCCTTAAAACCAACCATCTTGGCCAAACTGTACCTGCGACAAACGAATGATGATGGGCTTTTGCGTGTGACTCCTGTGTGCGTGTCACGGACAGAACTCAGGGCCTCAAACATGGAGCGTGTGCCCTCCTGAGCTGCATCCCCTCTGGTTGCTGGCCTTTATTTGATCTCATTTACTTAGTTGACTGCGTGCAAGGCAAACGCTCTACTGCTGTGCTATTGCAGCCAGCTATAGCACAGCGGTAGGGCATTTGCCTTGCACGCAGCCAACATGGCCGACCCGAGTTCGATTCCACCGCCCCTCTCGGAGAGCCCGGCAAGCTACCG
>JAOXYA010020284.1:0-13504 GCA_028565675.1 Sorex palustris | reverse complement strand
TTACTCTCTCACTCTCTCTCCCTCCCTCCATACCTAAAAATCCTCCAAATAAAATCTATTTACTTCACTGCTTGTCTACTGAAATTCCTTTCTGCGAGGCGAGACAAGAACCCAGAAATCCTGGGTCCCGAGTGGCAGAAGCAGGTGAGGAAAAAGTGACTGTCTTTCTCCTCCCCGCTTCACATAAGTCACCCGTGGGGCCCACCGACATCAAGGGGACCATATGAGGCACTAGGAATGGAATGCAGATACAAGGCAAGTGCTATAACTGCTGAAGTATCACTCCAGCCCAGTTTTAACCTTGATGAGACAAAAGTCATTTCCTTGAAAGTCAAAAAGTTGCAAAGTTATAAGACTTATCAAGATAGTTTAAATTGAAAAAAATCATAGTTATTGAATAAATAAAATTTGCAGTTATGATCTTATTCAAAGTAAACTCTATACTTAGGTTATTTCAGAAATACTACCATATAGCTACAAAAGTAAAAACATAAACTTTCTTCCACTTTCTTTCAAGAAAAGAGAAGGGAACATTTTATTCAGTTTCAATGTTGTCTAATTTCCCCTGAGATTTCATCTTTGACCTATAAATATTTTAGAAAAGTAATATTTAATTTTCAACTACTTGGGAATTTTTAGTTCTTATTATGCCAAAGTTTGTGTAAACACAAAAAGAAAGCAGCAGTAAGAAAGAGATATCTCCCGCCACCCAAGTTTGGTAGTCTCAAGCTGTTTTCCCCCACTCCAGGGAGGTAGATGGCGATGGGCAGGCGAAGGAAGGAAATGAGGGCCAGGCTGGTTGGTCTTAGTTGCAGTTTATTCAAATCCTCTCTACATTCACTCCTCTCCTCTTCCTCCCCCAGCCCACTCTTACAGTCTCATTATATCCTATAAAATAAACCCATGTTATGGAGAACTCAGGTTCTCTCAGACCTGTGACCCCCAAGTTCTCTCAGGCCTGTGTTCCCAAGTTCTCTCAAGCCTGTCTTCCCACTAGAGACCCCCAAAAATCTCCTTATATAGATCATGGTACCTCTAAAGGGAGAAATGCAGTGATGTCATCAAAGGGAGTTACAGAAAGAACATTGAGGTAGCAAAACATACATTGTTTCTTTGCATCTGCAGGCCAGTAATTTTGGCCTCCAGAGAGAAGATAAAAAACCAAAACTGAAACCTTTCTTGGGCTACAAGCACTTGGATTTGCATTCCAAAGACTGGTCTGGCTAGAACCTGGAATCTACATCCCAAAGAACAGGCCTGGCTAGAATCTGAGATCTGTATGTCAAAGATCAGCCATGTTTCTGAAAGAAAAGGAAAACTGCCTCTTACAATATACTGAAATTATTTACTGAAGGCAGTTTGAAGGGGAGAAATGTTTAGCCTCATCCAAACTAGTCAGGACACACAGGAAAGTTACTTCTAGAACAGATTCTTATTTAGCTGATCAACCCACCCTAGAATAGAATCCCCTGGGTGTGTTTCTCCTCTCCTTGTCCAACAAACATATAAGTATACATAATATAAATCATTTTCTATGGACACAGAAAGAAATACATTAAGCTTATAGAATTGCTCTCCTAGGGCCATCTCTATCTCAGACTACAGTGCTCAGGCCAGATAGTCTTTCAATACCTTGCAGGGTCCTAGTCCCATTGTTACTTTTGGATCATAATAGCATTTGTCTATGATCAAACTCCTAACTTATAGTTAAGAATTGTGGCACTTTGGCCTGGCCCATCTTAATGCCAGGGTAGCACATAGCTTGCTGCTTTCCCTGGTTCCATCCACTCCCTCGTCGGGACCCTGCTTTTGGGAGCACAAGGAAGTGAGGGCAACAGAGGCTTAAGTTGAGAAAGCAGATACCCAGCAATGAATACTATTCAAAGCCAATTAAATCCTAAGTTACAAAGCATAATATTAACTGTCTTCCTGTATCTATACAAAAAGGACATTGCATTAAACTATTCAAAAGACATGAGGATTTGTAAGTCTACAACTGTACCTCATGGTGTTTCACTAATAAAAATTAAAAAGTTAAAAAAAAAGACATGAGAGGAGAAAGGCAATACTAACTTACAATACAGGTTCAGTGTCCTAGAAGGGTCTGATCTTACAAATTAACAGATTCTGATTAGGGGAAGAGCTGATGAACTGGTTGGGGAGGAGAGCATAGAGAAGTGGTCATAGATAAACAAAGTAATGGGAGTGACTCGGGAGCGCTGTGATGGGTGTGACTCAGTGAACCTAAGCTCCCTGTGGCAAGGGAAAAAGGACAAGTCAATTGTTATCCTCCATCTGAGTTTCCGCCACGTTGGTGGGTGCCTCTTCCCTCTCATGGTGGCTGGGGGGAGGCCAGAGAAGCAGCCGCAGGCAGGAAGATGTGCTGGTCACAGGCCTTAGTGTCCCGGCACAGCCCGACATGGGCCTGAATGTCCCCGTAGCCCGCTGCCTTGCTCTGTGGTGCTGGTGGCTGTCCTGATGTCACATGGGTCCTCACTGTGCCCTGACTGTGCACTTGAGCTGGACTTGGTTCACAGAGGTGTGACGAGTCACTCTGGGGGAAGGGCTTTGTACCCCACCTGTGCCCGAACACCCCCCCCCCACCCGGGACTCCGCAGGCCCGTGCGCTCCGCGTGTGCTCTGTGTGGGGCTGACTTCACGCTCACTGTCCTGCGTCCTGGCTGTGGTTTGGATCACCCTGGCAGTGCTCCGCAGACTGTGTCGGGGGCCGTGCTGGTCCACGCCTGGGCCTCCCGCACGCACGGCTGCGCCCCTACCCTCAGCCGTCTCCCTGCGCCCACGGGGGCTTCCTTGTGACCCTGAAGGATGACGCCTGCTGCTCCGGGAGGCCACATGTCTGGGTTTCCGCCCTTCTTTTCTCTTTAATTTGGGCCTCGGGATTGCTTGGGGGCGGGGTGGGGTTGGGTCCCTCCGTGGCATTTGGCCTCACAGGGTGGGCCCAGCAGGGCCAGTGTTCGGCCACGGGGATTGAATGTGGGGCCTGGCGCACAAGGGGCCTGTCCTGCCGCTTGAGGTCTTTTTAATTTCATTTTATTTTGCTGGGGCCACACCCAGCGGTGCCCAGCGATCACTCGTGACGGGCTTGGGGCCGTCCGGGGCCGAGAGTGGAACCTGGTCAGAGTGAGCAGAGCAGCACTTCCCCTCGGCCTGTCCTTCCATCAGGTTTGCGCGCCTCGCTGGGCCTGGCCTTGGCAGCTGGAACCTGGGCACCCCTGTTGGGCCTTGTCTTGGGGTCTTAGGGTTTTGGTATTTTGTACGCCTTTTTGAGGCAGTGTGGCTCGCGGCGACGTCCGTGTTATTATTCAAGTCGTGCGGATTCTCCCTCCCTGCCCCCGGCAGCGTGTTGGGACCTCTGCCGCTTCCTCTCCCCGTCCCCTGTTGCTGCACCACTGTCCCCGCGCCGGCTCCTGGTGCCTGTCTCGCCCACTGCCCAGTCTGGCTCTCTCCTGGACCAGGCGGGCGCCCTCGGGTCTCCTTCCTCTCCTGACTCGCGCTCAGCCCGCTCTGCTCCCGTCCCACCGGGTCGCTGTGCACAGCAGGGGTTTCAGCTGCTCTCCGCTACCGGGGTGCCCGCGTGTGCCTGGGCCACCACATGTGTCCGTTGTCCACTCACATGCCGGGGCCCGCGGCCCAGCATCTGTGGGGGTCCGTGTGCCCAGCGAGGACCCATGCCCATGTCTGACGCTTGTCTGCAGGCAAATCGGGGAGAACCTCATCGTCCCGGGCGGTGTGAAGACCATCGAGGCCAATGGGCGCATGGTCCTTCCTGGTGGCATCGATGTCAACACGTCCCTGCAGAAGCCCTGGCAGGGCCTGGTGGCGGCTGACGATTTCTTCCAGGGCACGCGGGCTGCGCTGGTGGGCGGCACCACCATGATCAGTGAGTGTCCCGCCTCCCTGGGGCTCCTGTGGAGGGTGGTGGGTCGGGGTGAGGCAGCAGTCGGGGTCATTCAGTGACCACAGCCATGGCCTGTAACCTGGTGCTGGCCACAGTGTTGCCAGGCCGCCCTTGGTGCTGCTGGTCTGGCCGAGGCCTGGCGCCTGGGTCTGGGTTTGGAGGCTGGGGCCTTGGCTCTGCGCGCTGGTGCCGACGTGGTCGGGTCTCAGGGAATCTCCTGTCTGGAGGTATCAGGTTGGAGAGCGCCTGGCTGACGGAGGAGTGATTTGCACAGAGAGGGGCGTGGAGGCCCAGAGAGGTCAAGCATGCTGCCCCGGGACACACCGCTGGGACCGGGGTGCAAGTGCCCCGGCGCTGTCCCTCTGTACAGTGACCTTCCAGATCCCATCCGGGCCCCAAACCTCACCCAGAGGCTGGTTTTTCTTGGTCAGAGGCCTGGGGCTCGGCACCAGCATGGTCACCAGGCTGCAGACAGGGCTCAGGTGTGTGTGTCCTTTCCTGGGGGACGGAGGAGCCCAGACGCACCCTGCCCTCCCACAGGGTCATGAGGTCCGACCCGTAGCCCCTGGAACCGTGGGGCTGGACGGGTGTCTCTGCCTCAGGCTCTGTTGTTGTTTCAAGAGCTGTTTGCACAGACGTTTGCGAAGGTCTGCTCAGCCCCTCCGCCTTGCACGCTCAGGCGCCTGCCCAGCCAAAGGGGCTGCAGCTGGCCACGTGGGGGCAACGTGTCAGAGCTGCTCAGCCCCCACGCAGAAGGGAGGGCCTTACCCCCTCCCTCGGCCGGGGAGCCGCTGCCCTGCTGTGGCTGTGGTCTGTGGTGGCTGTGGTTTGTATGCTGTCTGTGGTTCCTGTGGTCTGTGGTTTGTGTGAAGTCTCTTTTCTGCGGTCTTTGTCTTGTGTGATGTCTGGATGGTTCCTGTGATACCCAGTTTGTGTGGCCTATGTGGTTTGTGTGATGTTTGTGTGTTTGTGTAATGTCTGTGGTTTGTGTCTGTGTAGTTTGTGTGGTGTCTGCGTGATCAGTGGTTTGTGTGGTATTTATGTGGTGTTTGCAGTGTCCGTGGTATCTGTGTGGTGTTGGTGTGGCCTATGTGGTCTGTGCTCTGTGGTGTCTATGGTGCCTGCAATGTCTGTTGTATCTGTGGTCTGTGGTGTGTGTAGAGCCTGGTGTCTATGTGGTGTGGTTGTCCATGTGATCTGTGGCGTCTGTGGTATCTGTGGGGTGTGTGGTGTGTGTACTCTATGTGATCTATGGTGTCTGCGGCGTCTGTGGTATCTGTGGGGTGTGTAGTGTGTGTGTGCTCTGTGGTGTCTGTGGCATATGTGTGGTGTGTGTGTGCTCTGTGGTGTGTGTGGTGTCTCCTGGCATCTGGCATGTAGCTGTGTCTGTCAGCCGCCTGCTGTGTGTGGAAGCTCTTTGGCTGGGGGCTCTGTACCTGTGAACTGGGCGCAGGAGAGGTGGGGTGGCAGTGAGGTCAGTGCCAACCATGAGCCCCCACACGCTCTCTGTCATATGTGAGGCATGAGGGCGTGTTTGGGTGGAGAGGACCAGGCCCGATGTGGTGGGTAGAGAGTCCAGTTAGAATTGGGACAACATGGGTCGGGCTGGTGGCCTTGGAGTGGACATTGCAGCTGGCAGGATCTGGCCCCGTGGCCCCAGCGTGACTGGTCCAGTGCTTTGTGCATGGCCCTCGTGCTCCTTGAGGCTCCATTTCTTCAGTGAGACTGAAGTGGGGCCTTTGTGGCTTCCCAGGGCGGCGTGAGGAGTCAGCGAGGTGGCCTCGCGCAGTGAGTGCTCAGGATGCAGTTGTGATGGCGACAGTGGTGGCACTGCTGCTGGTGACAAGACTGAGGGCGGGTGTAACAGTGTCACTGCCGAGAAAGCCCATCTCCATGATGGCGATGGTGCTGGTGACGAGTGATTCTGGCAGTGGGGATGGTGATGTGACGGTGATGCCGGTGAATATGGACTGGCACTGGCGATGGTGATGGTGAGGATGGCAGTGATGCTGAGCTGGTGCTGGTGGGGTGCTGGTGATGTGACGACAGTGAAGGTGGTGGGTGATGATGGTGAGGATAATGATGACACAGTTCCCAGCTTTAACTCACTAATGTGGCCGCAGAGCCCCGAGCCAGGGGCATGATGTGTGCTTTCCTGTTCCAGTTGACCATGTTGTCCCGGAACCTGGGTCCAGCCTGCTGGCCGCCTTTGAGAAGTGGCACGAAGCCGCCGACACCAAGTCCTGCTGCGACTACTCGCTGCATGTGGACATCACGAGCTGGTACGAAGGTGTCCGGGAGGAGCTGGAGGTGCTGGTGCAGGACAAAGGTCAGTGCAATCGGTCGGAAGGTTCTGGAATCCCCGGGGCTTTGCCGGATCAGTTTGGGATCAGTCCAAACGCTGCTCAGCGGCACACGGTCCCGCTGCTCCACACGGCCCCTCGGCTGCCCGTGGTCCCTCAGCTGCCTGCGGTCCCTCAGCTGCCCAAGGTCCCCTCCCGACGGCTGCACTTGGTCTCTCAGCATCACTCAGTCAGGTGAAGTGAAGTGACGTGAAGCCCCTGGGAAGCAGAGGGGATGCTGGGAGCAAGGGGGCGGGGGGCTTCTTCAGGGGGCGGCCCGGGCGCTCTGAGGCGGCGCCTCGTGCAGGGTCGCGGAGAGTGGGAGCAGCAGAGGAGAGGGCTGCACTTGCGAAATCAAGACGCGGTAGAAGTTCCACCATTGCAGCATAAAAGGGGAGTGGAGGGGGAGGGGCAGGGGAGAGGGGGCGCAGAGGTGAGAGAAGACCCTCCTTGCTGTGGCCCCGCGTGGCCGCCCACGTCGGCCTCAGTGCTGGCCTCCGTGCCGACCAGAGGCCGTTTTCTCCCGATACCGCTTTGCTTTGGCTGCGTGTGGGCACCCTGAGTCGCCGGGTGTGTTTGGGGGTGTCCCTGCTCAGCCGAGGGCATTCAGTGGCTCGTCATACAGAGGTCCCATGGCTTCGCCTCGGTGTCCTGCCTCCTTCCCTGGAGAGGTGTCAGGGTTTTTTCTTGCCCCCCAGTGGCGCAGGAAGGGGCCTGTGGGTTTCTGACCGGGCTGTGCTTGCCTCCATTTACTCACCGGCCCTGGGAGTGTGTGAGGGTTTTGACCTGTTTGTCTAGTTACCCGCCTGCGTCTCCAGAAACGGAATCGCGTGGGGGCAGGGAGGCCGAGCCTGGTGGCAGTCAGGCCCTTGGCACCAGGTGGGTTCAAGCTGCCCCGCAGAGCCTGCCAGGCCCCCCAGGCCGCTTCTCTGGAGTTCACCCAGCCCTGGGGGCAGGACCACGTCCAACTGTGTCCAGTGTAGCCGTAATTGCTGATTGTCGGGGTCTGCACGGGCTCTGCCTCTCCTGGTTGCTGGGGTTCTCCCTGACGCCCAGACACGTCTGATGCCCCCTAGTGTCTGCCCCCGGGGAGGGGTGCTCCCATGCTTGGCTCCAGTGCTCGCTGGGCTCTGGGGCTCCTCTTGTTGCAGGGTTTATAGTGCTCTCTGGGCTTACCCATGTGCTCTCCGGTCTTAGACGTATGCTCTCTGAGCTGTGGGGCTCACACACGTGCTCTCTGGACTTGCACACGTGCCCTCTGAGCTCACTCGTGTTCTCGGGGCTTACACAATGCTTTCCAGGACTTACACACATGCCCTCCCGGGCTTGCATGTGTGCTCTGACTTACATGTTGCTCTCTGGCTTACACACGTGCCCTCGGGTACTTGCCACCTTGCACAGCAGCTACACCCGGGTGTGCCCTCTGGCTGCATGTGTCGGAGCTCACACTTTGACGCTGGCATTCTCACACCTTTCTGGCTGCAAGACTTCTCTGGCCCATTCCCTCAGGGTGCCCAGAGCCTGTCCCCATGGGGAGTGCACCCGCTTGGCTCTGGGGATGGCGTGTGACTTAAGCTTGCGGGGCCCGTGGCGTCCTGAGCCCTGGTGCCGACTTCTTCCTGGCCTGGGAGCGTGCAGGAAAGGGCTTGGGGGAGGGTTTTGGTGCCCAGCCAGCCCTGAGATGCTTTCCTGTGCCGGGCTTTGGGCGAGTATGTGTGGCCGTCACTTGCTGCGTCTGATCAGAAGCCCAGCTCTGGCATCGCAGGTCAGCTGCGTGTTCTTCCTGTTGGGCACCAGTGAATATCATGGACGGGGGGGGGGGGGGGCTTTCCCCAGCAGCTCAGTGAATTTGAGCTGCCGGGCCCCCACCCTGTGCCTCGCTTTCCCCATGGAAGGCGGGATTAGCAGAGGGCATTGGCCCGGCCGCACCTGTCACTTCCTCTCTGGCCCCTGGTGTCCTCTCTCAGAACCCTCTGGATTGGCGCTCTCTGAGGCCGGCCTCAGGTCTCCCTGCTGCCCGTGAGATTTGAGAAACTGCTTCCTTGGTCAGTGGGTCCTGGAGGCAGATGGGCCCGCAGGGCATGTGGATTCCTGTCTTAGGGTAGGCGGAACAGACCCACCCACTCAGCCAGGGCTTGAACCCTCTGCCCCGTGGCTGCCCTGGGGTGAGTTGGCTCTGGGTCTTAGGGGAGGAGCCATGGGAGCTGAGGGCCCCCACCCCCACTGTCTCTGTCCCCTGCTTACGCGATTGTATCTCCGATCTTACTTCCACTTGCGTGTGAACCCTCG
This sequence comes from Sorex palustris, assembly GCA_028565675.1. NCBI lineage: Eukaryota > Metazoa > Chordata > Mammalia > Eulipotyphla > Soricidae > Sorex > Sorex palustris. Next base: position 4,954 of record JAOXYA010020284.1, on the reverse strand, counting down.
GGGCTCCCTGGGGCCCAGGTTATCCTGGGAACCCCCACTCTTGGTTGGGTCCCCGACATAGTGGTGCTTTGCCTGGGAGGTTCTGGGGAGGAGATTGGGGCCCCTTTGGGGCACTGCTCCCCGGGAGACTTGGCAGGGCCTGTACTGGTACTCCACGCTCAGAAACTTGGGGTCACCTTCTGGCTCCTCCCAGGAGGGGCGCAGGGGCGCCGGGTGCTCCTGTGCCCCCTCGGGCGCCACTGCAGACATATGGGCTCTGGGGGTGCACAGCCTGCAGCACCCAGCGGGTGGGTGGGGGAGAAGGCACCCGCCCTTCCAGAAGGGACTTGGGGGCACTTAGTAGCTGCCACTCCAGCGGGGCCCAGGGGATGGAACCTGGAGTGCAAATGATGTGGAAGTGGAGGACGTGGTGGGCGTGGTGCTGACAGCTGTCCACCCACCGCCCCTCGCTGCCTTGGCTCACCATCAGGACATGCACCGAAGCTGAGGGACTTGCTTCTTTCCGTGTTCCTTGGCCCTGTGCACAGGCATGCACACACGTGCACACAGACACACGTGTGCATGCACACACACGTACACAGTTCACATGTCACCTTCCCAGGAGGCCTGTGTGATCACGCCCCAGCAGACCACATGCCGCTCCTCTGTTCTTGGCCCCCCAGCTGTGAGCCAGCGCCCCCACACGCGCTGTGATCTTCTTGACACATCCATGCCACTGCCAGCTGTGGCCAGTGAGCATTGGGGGCAGCACCCCCTGAAAGGGTGTTCAAGGATGTGCCCTTCTCTGTCTGTCCGAACAGGCGTCAACTCCTTCCAAGTCTACATGGCCTACAAGGATCTGTACCAGATGTCTGACAGCCAGGTGGGCGCCACAGGCAGCAGAGGGCATGCGGTCACCCCCGTTGAACACCCTTTGTCGCTCTTAGAGCCAGAACGTAGGTGGCGGAGGGTGTGTGTGTAACAGGAGCCGCCCCCAGGCTCTGCCTGGAGGGGCCTGTGTCACGTGGGTGCAGTGGGTGTGGCCTCAGCTACCTGACCCTGCCCTGATCCGAGGGGGGGGCTCAACCGGCCCCGCCCTGTCGGTCACGTGGGTGTGGTGGGTGTGGTGGGTGTGGCCTCCTGGATCCCCCTCCCTGAGTCTCTGGGAAGGCCAGAGCCCCTCGTGGTTGCTTTCCCTTCCTCGGGCACAAGCACAGCAGCACCCATGGGCGAGCAGGGCCCTGGGGCGCTGTGACTGACAGCTCCTCTCCTCTCCCTGGGAACCAACCCCCTTAGCTCTACGAAGCCTTCACCTTCCTGAAGGGGTTGGGAGCTGTCATCTTGGTCCACGCAGAAAATGGGGATTTGATAGCTCAGGTGAGTCTCAGTCCTCTGCTGTGCCTGTGTCTGTCTGCCGCTGTCTGTGTTTGTGTCTCTCTGCATCCGTGTCCCTGTCCTGGCTGGACTCTGACTCGGGGTCCCAGCCCTGGCAGGAATCCTAATTCGGGGTCTTTGTCTTGTAGGAGCAGAAGCGGATCTTAGAGATGGGCATTACAGGGCCTGAGGGCCATGCTCTGAGCAGACCCGAGGAGGTAAAGGGACTCCCCAACTCCATCGTTGCAAGAGGTCACCACAGTTCCACCTGCTCCGTCTCCATCCCCGATCCCCCCACATATCCCAGCCCAGTGCAGCCTCACAGGGAGTTACTGAGAGGTCCTGCCCTCAGGAAGCCCAGGAACGTCTCCCTCAGGGAATATTATGGGAGTGTCTAGGCCGAATCAGGAGTTTGTATTTGTAATGGGAGAGTGGGCCCAGCACAGCCTGCTGTGCTCTGGGGGTTGGGATAGTGGCCCTGGGAGTGTGTGTGAGAGAGAAAGGATGCGGGGATATGAGTGCTGGCATGTATATGGCATGAGTGAGGGTTTGCATCTGCTTGGGAGAGTGTGAGGGCACGAGTGTGTGAGGTATGAATGTCTTTGTGAGGGTGAGTATGTGTGAGTGAATGTGTGAGTCTTTGTGAGGGTATGTGTGTGTGAGAGAGAGTATGGATGTGTGTGTGAGGATATGAGCATGTGTGTGTTTCTGGGAGTTTAAGGGTATGAGTGTGTGTGAGGGTGTGAGTGTGTGTGAGAATATGAGTGTTTGTGAGGGTGTGTGTGTGAGAGAGAGAGTGAATGTGTGAATGTGTTTCTGAGTTTAAGAGTACGAGCATGTGTGAGGGTATGAGTGTGTGTATGATGATATGAATGTGTGTGTGTGTGAGGATATGAAGGTGAGTTTGAGGGTATGAGTGTGTGTGAGGCTGTGTGTGTGTGTGAGAGAGAGAGAGGATATGTTTATGAAGGTATGGGTGGTTTATGAATGTGTGTGCATGGAGGGAGTATGATTGTGTGTATGTGCATGAGTGTGTGTGAGGATATGTGTGATTGTGTAAGCGGATGAGTGCGTTGGCGTATGAGCACGTGTAGTGTGGTGTGCGTGTAGTGGGGCGGGCAGTGATCCGCAGTCTGTGGCAGGAGGTTGATGCTGGACCCTCGATTCAGCCTCATGTCACAGGGGTCGCCCCTCACCCATGTGTGCGTGTGCGCGTCTGGCCCACCCCACGAAGCTCACGGGGGGCTTGCAAAGCCCCCCACAGCCTGGCTGCTTTCCCCGAGTGGTGAGTCTCCTTGGATGGGGCGCGCCACATGACGCTCTTCCCCTCCCGGGAGGAAAGGGGGGCTGGGCGCCGGGGCCGGGTGAGCAGCTGCCCCCACCCGACCCTGCCCTGCTCTGTGCCCTCAGCTGGAGGCCGAGGCCGTGTTCCGGGCCATCACCATCGCTGGCTGGATCAATTGTCCCGTGTACATCACCAGGGTGATGAGCAAGAGCGCGGCTGACATCATCACCTTGGCCCGGAAGAAAGGTGGGGGGTCGCGGGAAGGTGCTCGGGCAGGGTGGGGCGAGGCTGTGCACACCTGCTCCTAAGTGGCCGCTGACCGTCCGCAGGGCCCCTGGTGGTGGGCGAGCCCATCGCAGCCAGCCTGGGCACGGACGGGACCCACTACTGGAGCAAGAACTGGGCCAAGGCCGCGGCCTTCGTCACCTCGCCGCCCCTGAGTCCGGACCCCACCACGCCCGACTACCTGACGTCTCTGCTGGCCTGGTGAGCCTGCGGGCTGGGGGAAACTGAGGCAGGCCAGATGCATTGCTGGGGTGGCCTTGGGCAGGGCACCCTGGGCAGCTGCAGAGATGGGTGCAGGGTTCGTGAGCGAGTCCTGGCCTCTGTCCCCATCCCCCGCCTAACCTCGACACCCTCAGCCCCTGCGGGCACATTCCTGGTGTGGGGCTCTTGGGTGTCCTGGGAAGTCCAGGACCAAGAGCAGGGGTCGGACAGGAGTTCCCGGGCTCCCAGGGGCCTGTCCTATAAACTGGGCTGTGCGTGCCTCCGCTTACTCACCGGCACAAGGAGCTGTTTCTGCAACCCTGTAGGCGGAAGCCTGTGTTGGGGGTTGCCCTGTGGCTCACACACATGGTCAGAGTTTGGCTTTGCCAGCCGAGGGAGGGAACACCGAGGCCTCGGGGAGGATGGAGAGTTGCATGCCTCTTGCAGGGAGACACACAGAGGGCTTCCAGGAGGAGGTGGCACCAAGGCCTAGGAATGCAGGTCACGCAGGGGTGAGGGGAAGGTGGGCTTCCTCCCGAAGCCGATGCAGAAGATGCAGAAGGCCAGAGGATCCCGCTGGGAGTAGGCAGTGGGTCTGGCCAGGCCCTGGCTGTCCGCAGCGGGGCCTCACCCATGGTGGACTCGGCTCACACTCCCTGTTCTCATGCAGTGGAGACCTGCAGGTCACGGGCAGCGGCCACTGTCCCTACAGCACCTCCCAGAAGGCTGTGGGCAAAGACAACTTCACCCTCATCCCCGAGGGCGTCAACGGCATAGAGGAGCGGATGACGGTCGTGTGGGACAAGGCGGTGGTGAGCAGCCTCAGCGTGTCGCGCGCTGCCTGTTCTCGGATCTTCGCCTGGGAGGGCACAGGGCCCTGGGGCATGGGCAGCTTGGGTCCCCTCCCACCTCAGCCGCGTTCCATTCTGCCTGTGCTCACTTAGGGGCGCTGTTTGCTGGGAGCCACATTGGAGTTCATGTCAGGGTGGCTTCAGAGACCGTGTGTGCCCGTGTGGACACGTGTGCTTGTATGAGTCACATGTATAGGTGTATATGTGTACATGTACAGGTGTGTAAGGAGTATATGTGTCTGCATACACATGTGCATGCGGGTGTATGCATGTGCATGTGTGTTCATGTATGTGTGGAGGGCGCAGTGAACTTGGAGGCAGGGGAAGCCCGGGACACTGTCGGGACTAGGCTTTTCCTGCATGGTGTGGGCCTCGTGGGTTGCAGCTCACCGTGACTCTTGATAGAGGCCAGCATTCGTGCAAGCGGTTGGTGCTGTGCCCACTGTAATCGGCCCAGCAAGCCGTGTCCACCAGGAGGCAGGAGTGGATCAGGGCAGTGCTGACCGCTCTTCTTCCGGGTCACAGCGCCTCTCCCCTCGCTGCCCACAGGCCACTGGCAGGATGGATGAGAACCAGTTTGTGGCTGTGACCAGCAGCAACGCGGCCAAGATCTTTAACTTGTACCCCAGAAAGGGGCGGATCGCTGTGGGCTCGGACGCAGACGTGGTCATCTGGGATCCTGACAAGGTGAAGACCATCACGGCCAAGAGCCACAAGTCGGTGAGTCCCACTCAGGCACGGCGAGGACGGTGGCAGCTCTGGAAGCCTGGGGGTAAGGGGCCTGTGGGTTTCCTAACCCGGGTGTGAGCTGAGCGCCCCAAGATTCGGGGTCCCTTCCAGCTGCAGAGATGGGGCGGTGCCTCTCCATCATGCCCAACCCTCCCTCTGTACCCTCCTCACCTCTACACACTCCTCACTCTAAACACTCCTCCCCTCCACACACCCTCCCCACCTCTACACCCTCCTCACCTCCACACCT
>JAOXYA010020278.1:0-13505 GCA_028565675.1 Sorex palustris | reverse complement strand
AAAGAGAGAGAGAACAAAAAGGAATGCCCTGCCTCAGGGGTGGGGTGGGATGGGTGTGGGGGTGTGGGAGGGATGCTGGGAGCATTGGAGGTGGGGAATGGGCATTGGTGGGGGAATGGGTACTCAATCATTGTATAACTGAAACCCAAGCACAAAAATTTGTAAGTATACAAGTGTACCTCATGGTGTTTCACTAATAAAAATTAAAAAAAAGAAATAAAAGAGGAGTCTAGGAAATGAAAACACATCGCATGCTAATGGATAGGGAGAATTAACATTGTGAAAATGGTAATAATCCCGAAAGCATTATACAGATTCAGTACAATACTTATAAGGATACTCATGACAATTTTCTAAGAAATTGATAAAACACTCCTGAAATTCATATGGAATGATAACCCCCACGAATAGCTAAAGCAATTCTGGGGAGAAAAGGTGGGATGCTTCACCTTCTCCCAACCTCAAACTGTACTACAAAGTTGTAATAATTAAAACAGCACGGTATTGGCACACAGAACCGAAGATCAATGGAACAGGGTTGAATATCCTTACATAAACCCTCAAATACATGATCATCTAATCTTTGATAAAGGAGCAAGTACTATAAAGAAGATCATGGAAAGCTCTTTAAGATGCTCCTGGTAAAACTTGATTGCTACCTGCAAAACAAAACAAAATGGTCTCAGACATCTACTTAACGCCATGCACAATAGTCAGATCAAAATGGATTAAAGACCTCAACATCAGACAAGAATCCATAAAGTACACTGAAGAAAAAGTCGGCAACCCGCCCCAAGATATAGAAGCTAAAGCTATCTTCAAGTTGAAATGCCACTTTCCAAAGAAGTGGTATCAGAGATAAACAAATGAGACTATCTTAAACTAAAAGGCTTCTGCACCTCAAAAGAAATAGTGACTAGGATACAAAGACAGCCTGTGGAATGGGAAAGGATATTCACCCAATGCCCTTCTGATAAGGGGTTAATATTAAAGTTGTACAAGGCACTCTTGAACTCTACACGAAAAAAGCATCCAATCGTGTCAAAAAATGGGGAAATGAAATGAACAGAAACTTTCTCAAAGAAGAAATTAAAACGGCTAAAGGACGCATGAATAAATGCTCTTCATCACTAATCATCAGGGAGATGCAGATGCAAACAATAATCGTATATCATCTCACACCAAGAGACTACATACATCTAAAAGAACAAAAGCAACCAATTTTGGCATGGATGTGGGGAGAAGGGGATTCATTCTCCTTCACTGTTGATTGGCATGCTAACTGGTCCAGGCTTTTTAGAAAACAATATGGATGTTTCTCAAAAAACTGGAAATGGAGCTCCCATTTATTCCAGCAATGCCTCTTCTGAAATTATTCCCTGGGGCCCCAAAAATACACAGCAAAGCACCATCAACAGTCCTATGTTCTTTGCATCACTGTTCACTATACCCAGAATTAGAAACAATCTTAGTGACCGAGAACAGTTGAATGGATAAAGAAACTTTTTCACATCTACACAATGGAATATTAAGCAACTGTCAGGAAAAATAGTCATGGTCATGGTCCTCTCATTGTTCATTCATTTGCTCAAGCAGGCCAAGTAACATCTTCATTGTGAGACTTGTTACTGTGTTTGGCATATCAAATATATCAGCTGGCAAAATACTCTTGGTAGCTTGCCGGGCTCTCTGAGAAGGATGGAGGAATTGAACCCAGCTCGGCCGGGCCGGCTGCGTGTAAGGCAAATGGCCTACCGCTGTGCTATCACTCCAGCCAGGAAATATGAAGTCATGAAATTCCTATAAATGGATGAACATGGAGAGTATCATGCTGAGTGAAATGAGTCAAAAGGAGAGGGACAGATATAGAATGACTGCATTTGTTTGTGGGACAGTATGACACTAATCCCCAGTGCCAGGGAAAATAGACCAAGAGGACTGGTCAATGGTCAGTTGGTCAGTGTGTGGAAGTTGGAGGGTAGTTAAGATAGAGAAGGAGAAATGCTCTTCTAGATTACTAATAATTTGATTGATGGAATAGGAGTTAAAACTAATAGGTAAGGAGATAGAGCAATAATGTAGTGGGGAGGGCGTTTGCCTTACATGTGACTGACTCTGGTTTGGTCCCTGGTGTCATGTATGGTCCCTGAACACTTCCAGGAGTAATTCCTGAGTGCAGAGCCAGGAGTAACTCCTGAGCACATCCAAGTGTGGACCAAAAGTAAAAAGAAAAACAACTAATAGGTTATACTTTAGTTTACTAATTACATGCACTACTTTTATTATGTCTTGCACACAAAACTAAATTGGCAATAATAATGAATCTAGTGATATGTACTATGAACTCAAGAAATTTGGCACAAATACGTTGCTGATTTTTAAATATTTCCATACTATTTCCAAACCAAAGATAAAATTCCGTCATTTCCATCTTTTAATTCTCCAAGGTTAAAGAAAAACATAAGCTATGATTAGCAGATACCTCATAGCCTGTATCCAGACTTACAAAATTGCATATTCTGTGGCTTTGTTTATATTCTTACTGGGATATTTTCATCTACACGTACTATGTCTAATGGGTAAAGTCATAGTCTTTCATATTTGTAGCTTCAGTTTGTTACCTAAGGTTTAAATTTTATTTCTGTGCTGTAGCTCCTCAAAGAATATATCAGGTCAGACTGATTTGAATCTACTGTGATGCTCAGTTTCTTCAGATGCTGACAAATAGCACAGTTTGTTTACTGTGTGAAATCAGGATGGCATTCATCCAATAGTGCATTAGATATATATTTGTCACCACATGTCCCTGGTGATTCAATGAGGTCAGCATCAGCAGGGGAGACAGTTTGTCCAGTAGATGACCACAGACCCTGCAGTCAGATTTTTGAGCAAACATTCTCTTTCATTATAATGTGTTATGTCAATATTCTCTCTGTAAATTGTATATAACTCTTTCAAAATGGATTGGCTAAATTCTAACGGCCTTTTTATTTCTTGATTCAAAAGCTGAGCAACGTGCTATTGTGTGGCTGTGTTCTTACATTAAATTTTATTTGATCTACATTCATCTATAGAGAATGAGAGTTTAGACACAGGGAATGGGAGGACCAGGAACCTTTATCCAAAGGAACTTTCTCATCTATAGAAATAAATATCAACAGGGAATAGTATTATAGTCCTTTTTATTTATTGTGACTGGACCTAAATAAAATCTACGTGATGCCAACAATTTTAATGACATTTATAAAAATATTACCAAGTTACTTCCAGAAACCAACTTATTTATTTATTTGTTTATTTTGCTGGGGGCAGGTGGTTTGTCTGCCAGACCTGTTGATGCTCAGGTTACTGTTGATGTTGAGGTTACTTGTGGGTGTGCACTCAGGAATTACTCTGGGAGGTGCTCAGTGGACCGTATGAGATGCTGGGGATCAAACCTTGGCAGCCATGAGCAAGATCTACTGCTGTAGGATTGCTCCAGCCCCAACTTCCAGAAACCAACTTTTAAGGAGGTGTTTTGCCACACAGTAATTTAGACTTGAATTTTGTTACCTTCCCACATGTCCCCTGGAGTGAGCAGACACCATTGGGCTACACAATTGATATGATTATAAAATTAATCTACCAGTTTTTTTGTCTCTACTTTGTATTCATCAACTACTCTGAAAATCATTTGCACAGAGTTTATCATAAAAGCTTACTTATGAGTTTATTTTGAGCCTCCCAAGCCATGCCCCTGAAGACCTTTGGGCCTGACGACCATGGCGGGTGTTTTCCTGCTAAACGAGTTCCATGTGAGGACCCAGAGACTTGGTTCTGTGGGGGCTCTGGGGAGCCAGAGATACCCAGCTCCCCCAATTATGGGCCCTCAGGAGATATTCTGAGATGCTTGGGAGTCTGATGTGCTGCCTTCCAGGATCAAACCAGGCACTTGACAGCCAGGGGACAATCGTGTACTATTTTTCTGTTCCTCATCCCATCTTTTTTTATGCACTATATTTTGGTCCGCGTGCTCCAGAAGCTTGCAGTTTTTTAGAGTGAAGAAAAAAGTAATTATAGGAAACGTAAATATACATGGAACATCATAACCTCTTATTATCAAAATTATATAGATTTTAATAATAGTGATCTCCGGGTTTTCTCCATTGACCATTTAAATAGTCAATTAGCTTTAAAATGAGAATGTCTGATGCTATTTAGGATTCAGTGAATGGCAATTTGGCATCACCTTGGAGTCTCACTAAAACCCGATTCCAAAATTATTCGGCTTAGTGATACCACTGTCGACCTAAGGATTTCATTCATGGCTAGCGATATTAGAGTTGCAACCGGAGCAGCAAGCTGCTTGGAAATGATTTTGTGAAATTACTAATAATAATCTTGAATACTAGAAATTATAGAATGGCTAATGAGGAGGTTCTGCTGTTCATATTGATATATTCTTATGCTACTATTAACAGCATTATTCACAAAGACTTAATAACCATGTTTAAATGTTCAGAATAAATGAAGAATTTGGAAAAACTGATGTGGCTCTCAGCTGGATTCCAAACTGGTTGAACAGTCAAAACATGAAATTATAATTCATGTAAATACATGCAGTTAGGGACACAGACCTGTCCGGTGGTGGGGGTCGAAGGGGTCTCCACTGTCTGGGAATCCCCAGCCGAGTCAGTCCTGGAGTCACAGTGCCGATGTGGCTCAGTGGCTTGTCCTTTGTTTTGATTTACACTTTGCAGAAGAGGATTCCTGGTCCTGCTCTGGCACGTCTGCCTTAGCGTTTATTTTATTCATCCATCAGTGTCTCCTCAGCCCACAATTAGCAATGAATCTTGGAGACGCTTTGGCTTTTTTTTCATGGTTTATGAATCTAAAGCAACAATCAGTAACTGTGACTGGGAGTTGCAGGCAGTGGGATTGAACGAGAGAGAGAGAGAGAGAGAGAGAGAGAGAGAGAGAGAGAGAGAGAAACAGAGGCAGAGGCAAAGACAGAGAAACATAGATGAAGACAGACAGAGTAACTGAGAGAGGATGTAAAGGAGTGAGAGAAAGTGGAAGGAGAGAGGAGAAGAGGAAAGAGCCAAGAGGGGAGATAGAGTAGAGAGAAAGACAGAGAGAGGAGAGAAAAGAGATCATTAAATGCTGAGCTGCACACAAACTGAGCAGCAGGGGTATGGCATGTGCCTTGAGCTGTGCTTTGTCCCTGAGTTCCTTGGTTAACCAACAGTCACTCTATCATACATCGTAGGTATGGGACATACCCAATGCAAAGGGTTGAGTGAGTTTGCTGCACCTTTGTGCAGATGTGAATCCCAGCATCTTCTTTTCCAGGAAGTAGGCATAATAGGGTGGCACCAAACTCCACAGACAAGTTAACAAATGAATGCCAAGGAAACATTCCATGACCAAAGAAATGTTGCCCTCCAGTGGATCTGCCCAAGGGTCTTATGAAATAGTGCTTGTAGTTAGGTAATTATGTGGGTCCATGTGTCCATGTGTATCTATCTGTATTTATTGTGTCCATTGGTCCAGCTATCAGAGAAAGCTTGACTTGTCAGCTTGCTTCCTTTGCATGCCTTTGGGCTGGGAGTAACGCTATAAAGCTACTCAGCACGTAACCATTGCCAATGTGCTGAGATTATCCCTGGCCTTTGGGTCTTCATTGTCTAATAGAAAATGTAAAATAAACATAAAATAACAATATTGATCTAAGATAAAAGGAAATCAATCCCATGACAGTGGCATACAGGTCATAGCAGAGAAAAATCACTGAAGAGTGGAGGGCTTTAAGATCGCCCAATTCCCATCCACAGGGAGAGTTTCTTAATGCTCTGGTGCCATAATGCTCAGATTTCAAAACTTCTTGATTTTCTGCACTGCTTACCAGTGCCAGTGTGTGAGGGGAGGGAGAGGGAAGAGGGGAGACGCCTGTCTTCTTTCAGTGAGAATTTGTTCATGATGTGAATTCGAGTGTCAAAGCTGCAGCTGTTTGTACAAAAGCTGCTGTTTCATGGCCACATTTTCAGAAGCGAAGCAATGCGGCCGACACACTTTTTTTCTTTCTCCTTTGCCACTCTCCCCCTCAGCTGACCTAATTTTTGAAAAGGGGGGAGGGAATATGTGGATGTTGATGAGGAATTTGGAAAAAAAAATTCTGACTTTACGGTAACTTTCTGCATGAAGTAGGCGTGTCAGAACACTAGGAAAAGAAATAGCAAACTCTCTTGGAGGGGGGGGATGGCAGCACAGCCGGTAGGCTCTTGCCTTGCACATGGCCAGCCCAGGTTTGATCTCTGGCATCCCAGATAGTCTCCTGAACCCTGCCAAGAGTAATTTCTCAGTGTAGAGCCAGGGGTAAGTCTTGCCAGAGGTGGCCTTGAAACAAACATGATGTGAATTCATGAACAACAACAACAAAAAAAAAACCAAGCAGTTAAAACTCAAGCAATTTGAAAACATTTGGCCATTCTCTGAAAATCAGTGATTTTATTCACCCAACCATAGTATATTTTCTGCCATGAGAATCTGAAAATGGGCACTGTTTACGTGGGCGAGAAAGGCATATATTGGCTTCAGCCAGCTTTCCTGATGTCTCTCAGACCTAGGTGGAGGGAAATGTAGCAAAGCCAAATGACCTGATTCTAACCTTCTTCCTCTGGAACTCTGAGCGTGTAGTCTGGGTGGCCATTTTCTCTGAGGGTCCACCAGCTTCCCTGGGCCTTTATCATGTTGCTGGATTCTCGGCCCCCAGGTTCCCTGCCCATTGGTGCTTCTGCCATCATTGGTGGTTTTACCACAGAATGAAAGTCTTGGATTCTGAAGACACCAAGAGGCATTCTGTTCACAGTCCTGCGGCCTTTCCCAGGAGAGGGAATCAGTGGCCATGCCACAGTCAGCTACACAGTCTTGGAGTAGAATGGAGCAAAGTGGCAGAAAAAACGGCAGAAGCAAACTGCCGTTGAGGTGATCTCACAGAAACCTGCTCATAGACCAACCACTGGGCACCCGAGATGCAGTGTTCGTGGTCCTCCTCAATAGCAATAACACCAGCCTACTACATGTCTTGCTCTACCCCCAGAGCATTCTTCTCAGACAAGCATTCTTTGCCCCAATAAAAAACTCAGGACTCAGGGACATTGGCAATAATATCCAAGTCACCCATCTTTGGCAGGAAGAATTAAATATGCATATGCTTGAAGTCGGGCTGGAGCGATAGCACAGCGGTAGGGCATTTGCCTTGCATGCAGCCAACACGGCTGACCCGAGTTCGATTCCTCCGCCCCTCTCGGAGAGCCCGGCAAGCTACCAAGAGTATCTCGCCTGCATGGCCTGGCAAGCTCCCCGTGATGTATTCAATATGCCAAACACAGTAACAAGAAAGTCTCCAATGGAGACCTTATTGGGCCCGCACAAGCAAATCAATGAACAACGGGAGGGCCTTTACCTTATTTTATAAACAGTATGTGTCATTTTTATGGAAGTCTAAGCACTGAGGCACTGTCCTCCCATTGTTCATCAATTTGCTCTAGCAGTCCCAGCAATGTCTCCATTGTGAGACTTGCTGTTAATGAATTTGGCATATCGAATATGTCATGGGTAGCTTGTCAAGCTTAGTAAAAATATATATTATCATTTTGAAGATGATCAAAAAGAAAATATGAACAGTATTAATGAAACAAAACAAATTTAAAAAATATAATTGCAGAAAATTTTAGGATTGGTAACATTAGTCTAGACCCACAAACATATGTTTTAAACTGTGCTGTTCAACCAGAAAAAATAAATGCATTTTCAAAGTCCAAATTTTAAACCAGTGTTTTATAATTCTTCTTGAAGTCTTTTTTTTATAATCCTTCTTGAAATGTTAGTTTCTACTTTAATCATCATTGATCACTAAACCAAAGTTTTACACTATAACTTTGAATGATGGCAAAAATGTCTCAATCTTACACTGATTGATCAGTGGTTCTCGATGCTTTGATTTCCAGATACACTTTAGTTTTTATGCAGATTCTAGTAAAATGACAAAAAAAGTCAACTATGGAAAGGGTTGTGAAGATTGCAAAATAAGGACATGAAATATTTACGTTTGCAAAGCCTCTAAATGACGCTAAACTCAACGTTCTCATGTCCATAGAAAATCAAATATAACATCAATATTGTAACATCAATACTGCCACAAACATAATCAGAAAAATGAAAGACTCTTACTCTTGCAAAGTATTTATACTTCATTACAGAAACTAATGCAAGCCAATCTTTTGTTTTATATAGCTAATTTTTATTCCAAGAATAAATTAGTCATTGTCACAAAGTCACATACGAAGTGATTAATTGAATGTTATATCACTATCACAATCTCCATTCTAGCTCCCATCTGTGTTGTGTTAAAAGGAGTCAAGGATATCTCCTTTCCTTGAAGACATTTCTTTTTTTTTTTTTTTGCTTTTTGGGTCACACCCGGCAATGCACAGGGGTTACTCCTGGCTCTGCACTCAGAAATTACCCCTGGCGGTGCTCAGGGGACCATATGGGATTCTGGGAGTTGGACCCAGGTCAGCCGCGTGCAAGGCAAATGCCCTACCAGCTATGCTATTGCTCCAGCCCTCAAATATTTTGAAAGTGAGTTTTAGACACAGGTAAATTTTATCGAATTTTTTATTTTTATTTTGGGGGCCACACTCAGTGGTCCTAGGGAATTTCTCCTGGCTCCATGCTTAGGGGTGTCACTTGGCAGTGCTCAGGGGAACCTGATGGTACTGGGAATTGATTTTTTTTTTTTGGCTTTTAGGGTCACACCTTACAATGCTCAGGGCTTACTCCTCACTCTGTACTCAGGAATTACTCCTGGCGTTGCTCATAGGGACCATGTGGGATGCCAGGTATTGAACCCAGGTCAGCTGCATGCAAGGCAACCACTCAACCTGCTGTACTATCGCTCCGTTCTCATGTGTTGGGGATTGAATCCAGGACTCCCTCATGCAAATGTTACCCTTAACCCTCTGAGCCATTTCTCTGGCCCTGTTCAGTAACTTAAACCAGCTCATTTTTGTGCTTTTTGGGGTTTATTTTTGGGCTACACCCACCATGTTCAGGGTCACTCTTTTTGTTTGTTAGGAGGCTATACCTGGCAATGCTCAGGGATTATTTCTGGCTCTGTGCCCAGGAAATCCTCCTTGCAGAGTTTGGGGGACCATATAAAATGCCGAGGATTAAACCCCAGTCAGCCACATACAAAGCAAGCACGGTAGCCACTATAGTATCTCTCTGGCCCCTTCTCAGTCACTCTTGGCACCATATGTGGTTCCAGGGCTGTGGCCACAGCCATATGTTGAGCAAGCAACTTACTCTCTCGGGCTTGTGTTCCTAAAGGTAGAAAATTAGATTTCTTTTCCCATCTGATCTCGGAAAGCCAACCAAGCAGTGCTAAGGCTTATAAGGATTGGAAACCTATTTTGTTTGTTTGGACTTTGTTTTGGCTTCTCTGTGGGTGCTTGTGGGCTACTCTTCATGATTTTGGGGTCGAATCTAGGTGGGCCATGTGCAGACCAAGCACCCTTCCCACTATACTATCGCTCTGGTCCCTGGGTAACTTTGTTTTGGTACCTGTAATGCTCAGGGCTTCCTCTTGTTTCCATATGTGCTCAGGAACCACTCCTGGAGGAGTTTGAGGGACCATATGAGGTGCTGAGGATTAAACCCAGTTCAGTCACGTTCAAGGCAAATATCCTACCACTGTGCTATTACTTCAACTACTGGGTACCTTTGACTTAAGTCTTCCTTTCTGAAATGAGAGAAAAAAGAGCCACTGAGCATCTCTGGGTGTGGCCTGAAGGTGGAGGGGGGAAGGGGAGAGAGAGAGAGAGAGAGAGAGAGAGAGAGAGAGAGAGAGAAAGAGAGAGGAAAGCACATATGTAGTGGATAAGTTGGACGTTTAGATCCTGATAATTCAAAATATTTAAAGTGTTGTTGGAATGAACAGTCAATAATAAGAGAAGGATAAACTAGTCTTGGTTAGAGAGGGAAAATCCTCCCAGAGCCTAAGTTTCTTCACCTATTGGTTGTCAAGGATTTCTCTTTGCTATTGGGCCCTACTGCTGGCTCAAGGAACAACATGCAGTGCCAGAGATGGAACCCCAGACTCCAGCATGTCAAACATGCCCCTAACCTATGCAGCTCTTAGGGACTGTTTCAGGGATCAGTTGAGGTACTTGACGCAAAAGTATTTTGAAAGTTGTAAAATAAGACTGCAGAGATAATAGAGCAGGTAACAGCTGATCTGATCTGATTCCCAGTACCTCATATGCCCCTTGGAACCCTCCATAAATGATCCCTGAGCATGCTAGGTGTGGCTCTGAAATAAAGCAAGAAATTTGAAAAGCAGTGTAAACATTATGATTTAGCATGTAAATACACTATGAGAAGAAATTTTAGAATCTCCTCAAACCAGCTCTTGTGAGTTTCTTGTGGAAGAAACATGTGCCAGACAGGTAGTGCAGCATGGCTGACAGGGATTTAATTTCTATCTTCACATATGGATTTCTAGGAGTGATACCAAGCACAGAGCCAAGAGTAAGCCCTGACTACAGCTGGTTGTGACCCTAAAACAAAACAACAGAGATAGTGCAGGAGAAGGAGTGCAGGAGTAAGGCACTTGCCTTGCATATGGTCGGCCCCAGTTAATCACTAGTCTCTGATCACTGTCAGGAATGACCCCTCTGGGCATTGTATGGCCCCAAAATACAAATACTTTGTTTGGATGGAAAGTAATATTTGGTGACTATATTGAATTTGGTGACAATTTTTGTACCACTGTCCTCCCGTTGTTCATTGGTTTGCTCGAGCAGGCCCAGTAACGTCTTCATTGTGACACTCGTTGTTACTGTTTTTGACATATCAAATACTTCACGGGTAGCTTGCCAGGCTTTGCCGTGTGGGCAAGATACTCTTGGTAGCTTGCCGGGCTCTACGAGAGGGGCGAAGGAATCACAGAGGAATTGAACCTGGCTCAGCCGACCAGCCACACGCAAGGCAAACGCCCTACCGCTTTACTATTTAAAAGTACTCCATCAAGGGACAAAGTAGAGCATTTACCTTGCATGTTTGAGGCCTTGAGTTTGATCCCATTACTGAAAGGGAAAAAAAGTGCTATAACTAAAAAAACTCTCATATTTATCTCTCTGGAGAGATAGTACAGAGGGTAGGGTGCTTGTTTTGCATGCAGCCAACCCAGGTTTGATCGCCAGCATCCCATAGGATCTCCCAAGAACTACTAGGAGTAATTCCTGAATGCAGTCAGGAGTAACCCCTGAGTATTTCTAGGTGTGGTTCAAAACCAAAAAATAAATTGCTCTCATTCAGGTCAGATAGATGTCTTTTTCTTCTTTTGGGCTACATCTACAGGTGATGAGGCTATTCCTGGCTCAGTAGTTAGGGGTCACTCCTGGCAGTGCTAGGGGGACCCTGCAGTACCAGGGAGAGGACCTGTGCCTCCTGCATGAGAAGGATGTGCTCCAGTGCATTGAGCCATCTCTCTGTCCCATGGTTACGGATCCGGGGGTAAACCACATCCCCCCTCACCCCCAGAGGTAGGCATCCCTTTGAACATGGGCTCTCTGTCCAGTAGCTGGTGATCTTAGAAGGAAAAGGAGGGTAGTTTGGGAGCCAGAGACACACAGGAAGAACGGCCTGCCACAAACCCAGATGTCAGAATGGCTCCTGCATCCAGGACACTGTTCTCAGCACCCCCGTCTCTCTGATCCTTAGGACTTATCCTGGGCCAGCTTTCCTCACCACAGAGGAACCAGATTCCAAGTCCCGGCACTCTGAGGACCTGTCTCCTCATCCTGATGGCCTGTTCACAGTCATTATGAGGCATATATTATAATAATATATGCCCCCATGAGGAGTCTATATTGCAAGGTGGGAATGTGGTGGTGTTCACTGCAGCTCTAGAGACTGCAGGCATTTGGCCAGTGGGGCTGGGGCTCCTCCGCAAAGTCTTCTGAGTGACACAGGCCCTCCATATCTCATGCCATAACACTCTCAGCCCAGAGGGAGATGGTCTCCGTGATCTCAATGGGGTCCATGTTTCAGTTCCTCAAGCGATGGATCAGGGACACTACCCAAAATCAGGCTTGGAGCCATTCTCAGGTTTGTCTCTGTGCAGGCCTGAGGAGTCCAAGGCACTTGGGGTCATCCCTCATCTCACTCTGCACTCTCCTTCCTGCCTCTCCTCAGGGCGGGCCACTCTGGAGAGCTGTTCCAGCAGAAAGCACAATTCTCACAATACTTTCCTTGGGTACAGAGCACAGCACGTGGAACTCTCCAAGATGGCAAATCTTCATCTCCTGAAGGTGTTCTGGAGTTTCTACACCCACTGATTGATTCTGAGTCCATAGGGTCTGCGCTTTTCCCCAGGGGCCTGGTGAACCCAGGGGCCTGTAGTCCAGGCCTGGAAGGCATGTTATTAGTATGAGAAAGAGGTTAAGAAGCAGAAAAAAAAAACAGGTGAAAACTGGGGAGCTAACTCAGCATGCTGCAACCTGGGATAGACCCCAGGCTCTGCATGGTCTCCCAAATACCACTGGCAGTGACCCCGTTGTGGGGGTGTGGCCAAAAACCCAAGTTTTTGGTCTAGTGTCTGGGGCCACATCTCCAGTAATGCTCAGGAATTACTCCTGGCTTGCACTCAGGAATTACTCCTTGGAATGTTTGGGGGACCCTATGGAATGACGGGGATCAAATCTGGGTTAGCAGTGTGCAAGGCAAATGCCCTGCCTGCTGTACTATTGATCCTGCCCCCAACAAACAATTTTTTAAAAAACCACATTAATTCCTCTTTTTGTTTTAATTTAAATGTAAATTTGTTATTATTTAGGGGGAAATTATTTCTGAAGCTTTTTTTTTTTTTGCTTTTTTTGGGGGGTGTCACACTCAGCGTTACACAGGGGTAACTCCTGGCTCTGCACTCAGGAATTACTCCTGGTGGTGCTCAGAGGACCATATGGGATGCTGGTGATTGAACCCCAGTCAGCCGTGTGCAAGACAAAGGCCCTCCCCACTATACTATAACTCCAGTCCCTAAAGCTTTATTTTACTAGTCCGTAAAGTGGATATAATTCTGTCTCATAAGGCTGTTCTTATAATTAAAATAATTAAATTAATAGCACAGCAGTAGGGCGTTTGCCTTGCACGAAGCCAACATGGCTGACCCGAGTTCGATTTCTCTGCCACTCTCGGAGAGCCCGGCAAGCTACCGAGAGTATCTCGCCTGCACAGCAGAGCCTGACAAGCTACCCATGATGTATTCAATATGCCAAACACAGTAACAACAAGTCTCACGAAGGAGACGTTACTGGGCCTGCTCGAGTAAATCGATGAACAACGGGAGGACTGTGACCGAATTTATTACATTAAAATAATATATGTAAAGGTAAAGGTAAAAGGTAAAGGCCCTCCCGTTGATCGTCGATTTGCTCGAGCGGGCCCAGTAACGTCTCCAT
>JAOXYA010020263.1:0-13506 GCA_028565675.1 Sorex palustris | reverse complement strand
AAGAGTTTCTAACATATAGTATTGTTTCTTAGTCAAAATTCATAAATATACTGCCCTTGTATATACTATTAAGCTACTTAATTGTGAAGGTCCTTTTGAGGCACGAGATTATACATGTGAGACTTTATTTGCAAACTATAATCTATAAATTGCAATCAATATTTATAAAATACATTTATAGTTTATAATCTAAAAACCAAATTTTTTGCTTGCAAATCACAGCAAAAAAATTACACTCTTTGTTTGCTACTGATTTGGAAGAAAATGTTTTATGAAGATTTTAGATCTTAAACTGAATGTTCTTTTTTTGTTATTACAGTTTTGATTTTGAATTTTGGACCACACCCAGCAATGCTCAGGGGTGACACCTTCAGGGAAGATCATGAGGTAGTGGAGGATCTTGGGGTACCCATTGAGATACCTCGTGGCCCTGAATATTAGTTCTTTAGGACAAATTAAGAGACCATCCCAGTGAAATTTTATTTTCTTCCTTATGAAATGGGACTACTACTATCTGGTTCACACAATTTCCTAAAGCATTAATAAGCCTTCCAAGACAGAACTGCAGCACTGTCTGTCTGCAGCACTGCCCTCCCGTTGTTCATTGATTTGCTCGAGTGGGCACCAGTAACGTCTCCATTGTGAGACTTGTTGTTACTGTTTTGGGCATAGCGAATACGCCACGGGGAGCTTTCCAGGCTCTGCTGTGGGGGCAGGATACTCTTGGTAGCTTGCGGGCTCTCCGAGAGGCATGGAGGAATCGAACCCTGGTCGGCCACATGCAAGCCAAATGCCCTACCCACTGTGCTATCACTCCAGCCCAACCATAGAAAATAATAAGATACAGGCAGCAAGTAGAGCTAAGAAGCTTGCTTGCCTCAAAGTCAGGCCCCCTTAACTCTCAGTCTCTTTGCATGTCTCATTCCCAGCACCTCACTGACAAGTGTATTGGCTTTAGGAATCATAGGCCATATGCCAAGTGCATGGAGTACACCATGTTAGTTACACTCAATAAGTTCAAATTAATGACACTTGGTCTTGTTGATGAAGACCTTGAGTCTAACGGAACCTGAATGGTGCTGGCTATGTGTCATTTTTTGTCACTGTCCTTCCTAATATATAATTTGTTATCACATTTGTTTCCTGCAGACTGGAAAACTTAATCATTTATTAAAAATTTGAAGATACATCCAAAACACTAGTATAACTCTGAGTGGAGTTCTCCCAGGAGAAATGAAAAATAGAAAAAGAATGGCAGGAAAGGGTAAGAGTCAGAGGTAATAAAACAAGACCCTCTGGTGATCATCATATCCCCTCTACCCAGCTTGTTCAGGAAAGCCGGGGGCTGGTTCTTCTCTCAGAAAGTCTAAGAGAAGCTCCGTAGCTGTTTTTGGACACTCCATAGTGAACAGACTGTCACCCATTGTGTTCTCTCAAACAGACCCATTTAGTAATGAAAGCATCTACATCCCTGTTAGCAACCCCATCTGAGAGCCAATTTAAAGTGCCTCTCCCTTCAAGAAATTGACTCTACCCAGCTTTGAGCTGATGTGGAAAAGAACCACTGCCATCTCCTTTTCAATTACGTCGGTCTGACACCATCATTTCCTCTCTGAGCCCTCACAGACTTCTCCTTTATCTCCCATAATCAATCTGACATTTCCAACAAACCATTTATGACAATCTTTCTTGGTCCTTGACTGTAACAATGGAACACTTCTGGCATTTTTTTTCAGGGCATCTTTCTGTCCCATCCTTCTCAGGTGTTCTTATTGAAAACACATCCCTTAGATTAGTCACCAGTACTTCAGAGTTTCTTTTAAACCATATTCCCAAGGGCACTGTAGGTGGCTGTGGCAGTTGAGGCTTCTCCAGTATAAGCCATACATTCTCTCTGTGCTTCAAATGCAGGTGTTGTGTCACATACGCTTGTGTTTTCTGCTGAAGCCTACTCATTTAATCTTGGTTGTCATTCCTTTCTTGTGGCTGCTGCGGGGCTACAGAAGGACTGGGCACACACCAGTGCTTCCACAGAGGACGTCTCTGCCAATCTTCCAGTTTCACTTCTAAACCTCTTACACTTTCAATTAGTGCTAGAATCCCTCTTCCCATGTTCTATGTGGCTGGCCTAGCCTTATTAAATTTTGTTTTGGTTTTGTGGGAACACCTAGTGGTGCTCAGGGTTCACTCCTGAGTCTGCCCTCAGGGATATTTCCTGATGGGGTTCAGGGGACCACATGGGATTCCAGGGATCAAATAGGGTGGCCATGTGTAAGGCAAGTGCTCTACTTGCTGTATTGTCATTCTGCTCCTGACCTCATGTGTTATTTGTAATTATGAGTCTGACTGACAAGTACAAAGAGTCAAAATGACTCTTTTCTGGATCATTTGACTTGTCTGGCGACATAATTTTATGCAAGTGTCATATAACTGCCTTCTAGTCAGGAAAATTTCCTTTTTAAAAAGTCATGGTTCAGGCAATAACTCTCCCAGGGCTGACACTATAATGTTGGATAAATTCATCTGTAGTTAAAATCAGTGGCAATAGGACTTTAAATTAAAGAGCATGATTATACCTCGTAGAGTATGAAAGTGGCTGTGATATTTACAATTTTTGTATGCTAGATTGGGATTCAAGGCAAGTCTGACAATATATTAGAAGACAGATAATTATTCCTGTTTCTTTAATTCTGGGAAGTGTGCCAGATTCCAACTGATTACACCGAGACCAGGACATCCTGGTGCTGTGGTTGCCCAGCAACCGTTCTCCTGCTGTTTTCACTCTCTCCCTCTCTCGCTTTCTCTCAGTGATGCAGAATACAGTGTCACACAGGATTGAAGTTGGCAGATAAGAAATTCAATCTCATTACTATCAGCCAGGGCTTGTTTGGTAATGACACTGCCTGCACTTTAATGTCAGACAAATTCAAATCCAAATAGGACCTTGAAGAAGAGAGTTAACCTTTCTGAGTTTGCTTTAAAAGTGGATATTACATTGCAGTGACATTCTTATCTTGTTCACCTCACAGTTCACTGCTTGCTTGGGCAGGTTGCTTTTAAAATAATGTTTGCATGAAGAGTTGCTCACCACACAGTGCTCAGTCGGTAAGTTCTCCAGGAGAGAGAAACCAGTTTGGCAACAACTGGGAGAGGAGTTCTGGGAAATTCTCTGTCAAAGAAATGTTATAATAGGCAGCTAATAAGTTGATTCCCTTTTTACTCAAAATAAGGTCCCAGGTTTTTCTTTATACATTCTCTATATAAATCGTGCATAAAGTTTCACTCCTGAAGGGACCAGGCAATGTGCATTCAGATCGACATGGTAACTGTATGAGCAAGCAGAAAATGAACAGGAAATTAACCATATGTGATAATTGTTAGGAGAGAAGCACAAGAATTTGAAGGTGGCTATATAGAGACTACCAAGACATAACATAGTAAGATGTAAGAAGTCCTCCTTCACCACACACACACACACACACACACACACACACACACACACACAAGGTTTGAATATGAAATTTAAGAGTCAGGGACTTTTCTTGCACATGACCAACCCTGGTGTGATATCCAAGCATAAGAGTGCCTGAGCATTCAGTTCTGCTGGGTGTGACCACCTAATAAAATAAAGCCGCATATTATTAAAAATATTTAATCATGGAACAGAATTGGCAATAATTCAAAGAATATATGAGTGTGTATGTGCATGTGCGTGCATGCGTGTGTGTGCATGTGTGTGTGTGTGTGTGTGTGTGTGTAATTGTGGGAATTTCAAGCAAAAACAAAAACAGTGAATCGGAGAGGATTTAGCTGGTAAAGGAGTTCCCAGAAAATAGTCTCCAAACTCTCTTCCGTGGGCGATGCTCAGACATCTGAGGTTCTCGAGGCCTGCTGCCGTGGCATTGTGCAAACCTGGAGGAAAGTCTGTATCATTTATTTTGACAGAAACCCATGTAAAACATGTAGGGATGTGGTAGGCACTAAGGATGTTAACTTAAAATGAAAAGCATGTGAACACACATTGCAATGTTCAAGTTGTAAGAGTCGTACCCGGCTTGTTGAACCACTGTGCAGTGCTGGAAACACAAAGAAGGCACAAGAGATATATATGAAAATCCACAGGGCGTATACAAATGTCCCGTACACTAAAATATGCTATAACAGTGATCTGTTCACTAAATTTGCTCCCCTATCTTAATTTATTGTTGTTAAAAATAGCCTCATGAAACCAGGACAAAAGGTGCTATGAGAATAATAACTGTTGTCGTTATAAAGTCTACAGACGTCTTCCATAAGGGCATATCCAGTCTCTTGCTCCCAATGCTTTAATTCTCTTTTTCATAATATTTATTTTCCATTGTTATTTTCATACTTATTTATAATAAGCAAAATGGGAGAGTCTGTCATTGTTTGGAAAACGGAAGTACTGCCTGCAAACCATGCCTCCATCATTAACTCTATGACCTCTAAAACACAGAAGCAAATTCTTATGACAAATCAGTGTGCCTATCATTTATGAAAGGCAAATAAAATTCTGCAGGCTGCAGGAGCAGATTACTGTGCAGAGTCTATTAGCTTTCAGAAAAGGATGAGTTTTCCAAGTGCATGCAGGTAGAAATTTTCTCAATCCTGGTCAACCTGTTTCTTTTGACCTGAGCCTATTATCAAGATAGAATGTCAGTTCTACCTCATACCCTTGCCAGAGTTAATTGAGCATTCACAACTATGATTAAAATCATTGACTGAACAGCTCTTTTGTGAATTCTGTTGATAATAACATTTTAATATTCACATTTGCGGGGGGGGGGTCACACCCGGCAATGCACAGGGGTTTCTCCTGGTTCTGCACTCAGGAATTACTCCTGGAGGTGCTCAGGGGACCATATGGGATGCTGGGAATAGAACCCGGGTTGTTTGCATGCAAGGCAAACACCCTACCTGCTGTGCTATCTGCTCCAGCCCCAATACTCACATTTTGAAGGAAAAAAAGATATTTCGGATATAATTATTTCTAAAACAGCCCTGGATTACTGAAACCAATAATAGTCATTGGACTAAAAAAACAAAAACACAATTTACCACTCACCAAGTGCTAAATGCAGCATTACCTTTGTGCATTTTGACCTTATTATATTTGCTTATTTGCCTGTGTATCTATTTCATGTATTTATTTTAATGTGAAGTGTCATTGGAAATGCTCCTGGACTATTTTTTTAAATAGGAATCACTCCCAGTGGATATATGATATGTGGGTCCAAAGGTTTTGTGATCAAACCAGTGATGCATTAGTGCTCTTGACCTGTTGGTACTCAGAGACGTTGGGGGCTACACCCAGGAATTCTGAAGGGGGAGAGTAACGTGGTGCCAGTGAATGATCTTAGGGCTTTTCAATGAGATCTACATGCTTTACCAATTGAGCCATCCCCCATTTATTTCTTTTATTTTTAGACTTGGATAAGATGTACTGGGGGGTTATTCCTACCTGGCATCGGAGGATCATATGGAGTCACATGGATCAAACCACAGTGTGCATTCTTCAAGGTAAGCACATCAGTCATGGTATTGTCTCTCCTGAGTCCCTCCTCAACTTTTTTTTATCATAACTTACACCATGTAAATAAAAATTGTTTTCATTGTTCAAATAATAACTTATGCTTTTACATTAAAATAACCATAAACCATATTTTGAAACTAAACCAAGGAGAGAATACGTAATGTACAATACTAGATTGTGACTAAATTATGGGCTAAGTTTTATCTCTGTGATATAAATAATAATTTAATTTGAAGTTAATTTTAACAAAGAATAAAAAGGCTTATAAATGCCTTAGAAGAAGAGCAAGGGACCAGAGAGATAGTACAAGGATTAAAGCACTTGCTTTTCATCTGGCTGACTCTGGGTTGATCCATGACACCGTATATGGTCACCTAAAAACCCCCAAAAGTGACCTCCTAGCACAAAACCAGTTACTACCTCTGCATCTGTGGATGTGTCTGACTCCCCTCAACATCCACCCCATATATGTGTGTGTGTGTGTACATACACATATGTATATATATGTGTATACATGTATATGTATATATATACATATACATATGTGTATATATATAAATTATATTCTTTTAACGTTTGCTGATAGTAGTTTGGATCTCCTGCTTTCAATGTTGTTCATTCTGATGTTGAAATATATACAATATCAATGAGTCAGACTGGGAGGTGGGAGTGAACCTGGGAAGACTGGTGAGGGGAAGGTGACACTAGTGGTGGCATTGATGCTTGAACATTATATGCCTGCAATGACTTTGTAAATAATTCTACCTTAAAAAATTTTAAAAAAACTTAAAAATGAATGATATCCATTTGGAACAGGAATACAATGACAAGAGCTTCAATTGTTTGAAGGATGCCTGATTACTATGTATCTTGACTGAGTTAAATTGCTGTGAAGGAGCGTCAGCTGGGCACTCAGGCAGGGAGCAAAGGCAGGAAGTGACACAGCAAGTCAGGCTCATGTTTACTTGTCTCACAGTCAGCTAGAAGCACCAAGCAGCTATTATCTGCCAAGTGCTCTTTCGGGCATGAAGAGAAAGAACAACATGTGTTGCCATGATCTTTTTCTTCCAAGATCTTGTTTATTTTAGTTAAAAAGACATGTAGAATTGAAATTTTTTCTCATTCACAGGAGATATTTAAGTGATAAAAATTAATATTCATAAAAACTTATCATATGCAAGTTACAAAGTGGGAAAAAATAAAATCTTGATTAGTTTCATGAAGAATAAGCAGAAATGGCATAATCTGATATTGGATGTTAGGTCAATATAGGATGTTTGGGTACATCAGTTTTGGTTACGAAGGTTAGGTCAATATCAAAGCTAGGTAACTGAATGTTGGGTCAAGTTGGGATAGAAGGAAAAGAAAAGCCACTTAGGCAAATAATTTTCACTGAAATCCTTTTTATTGGAGGTTTTACTGAGAAAGTACAATCAATCAGGTAGAAATATTTCGCAGTAGCATATTTGGAAACATTGTATTTTAGGATGAGAAAATCAACATACATGTAATATGAGGAACAGGTCCAGATAGCCTTTTCAGATCTTCTTTCCAGGAACCCGCATTACAAAATAACTTGTTTTTCTGCCCCAGAGCAAGGAACTCGGGTACAGGTACCCCGAGTTGCAAGTCATGAGAAGGGTGGGGGTCAGACCAGATAAGAGATGTCTCTCACAAGACCCATGTCACAAGACCCAGGACTGCCCTAAAAAACAGGACATTCCTAAGAACTGCCGCAAATGCTGACCTTTAAACTATAGGCTAAGAAGTGATGTACCCTTAATTGGATTGGTTAGGAAAGTATCTGTTATTACATATCTATTGGCTATGAAATGCGCGGGCTCTGCTGTAACGGCCGAGGAGGGCCTATATAAGATCTCCTTTGAAGAAGCTGGAGGCGGGGGAGAAGGGGGGGTCTTGCCTGCCGGCTTGACCCTGGCTAGCCAGCTCAATAAACTACCGGCTTGCTGATTGCATTCCTGGGTGGTCCTTGCTTGCGGTTGGTCGGAGATCCAGAGTCGTGCCCTAACATTGTCAGGTAGCAAAATCAACATAAGAAAGCCCTTCCTGAGGGCCCACCTAAAAGGTATTCTAAAGCCTTTCCTGACTGCCCCAGGCAAAATACCTCCTAAGGTGTTTTTCTCCTTTCCTCAGTCCAATAACTATCAACATCTTAATACTGGTTATTTTTGTATAGACACAGTAATAGATACCATTGAGGCTTGTAGGGCAGCTCTCCTGGGAACACTTTGCCACAGACTCAGACTACAGAGCTCTGGCCAGATTAATCATTCCTAATCCTAGCAGGGTCCAAATCTAGTTATTACTTTTTGGATTATGACAACATTTGTCCATGACCAAGTTCTTAACTTATAGTTAAGCATTATGGCACTTTGGCCAGGTCCATCTCGATGCCAGGGTAGCTCATAGCTCACCACTTGCCCTGTTTCCATTCAGTCTCTCCTTGGGAACCTGCTTTTGAGGGAGCTGGGGAGAAAAGGTAGCTGAGGTTTAGGTGAGAGAACAGATTCCCAGGAGGAAACTATCACTGAGAGTCACATTACAAAAGCATAGCATTTACTGTCTTCTTGTGTTCATACAAAAAGGACATTGCTTGAATAAACTATGCAAAGGACTTAGGGAGAAGAGAAAAACAATATTTACAAGTCAATAGAACACAAAGGAAGAAGTTACAAAAACACACAGAGGAATGGGAGCACTGTGATAGGAACAACCCAATAAACCTAAACTACCTGAGGCTATGCAGGAAGGACAAAACAGTGTTATCCTACAGTTATCAGTTATTGAATACTGACCATGTTCAGGAATAGCTGAACAGGGTTGGAGAGACAGAAGAGCAGGTAGGAGGCTTGTCTTACTTGAGACTTACCGTGTTCAAACTCCCACCCCCCACTCCATATGTCACATGAACACTGTTAGGAGTGATTCCTGAGTAAGCCCTGAGAACCAGTATGTGTAGCCCAAAACGAATAAAAAAATGCTGACTATTTATAAACTTTGTCTCAGACAGTCAGCACAATAATTCTCTGCAAGAAGGAACTCAAAGGTCTCACATTTTACTATGCAAAATAGGAACTTAAAACTTAGAAAAGAGTGAACAGTGTGTTAATAATGTTTTGTTTCGACTACTCTTTTTGCGTTTAAATATTAAGCAAGATTTCATTCTTGGAAGTGTGGCTTACAGGCATATTGTAAAATAGAATATATGCTTCTTGATAGGAATAGTATTAAAAATAGTGTTTAAAATGACTTTAAGTATAATAGAAAGTTTAACTGCAAGGGATTTAATAGTCATCTCTGAATTGAGAAAGAATGATTAGAAGTGGATTCCATCCACTACTCAAGATGGCCATCTAAAAAATGAAATTTGAAAACTAGTTTTCATTTGAATAAGCTCTTCATGGAAAAGGAAGATTGGCTTCCAGTAATTTGCCTTCTATTGTCTGCTTCCTGTTCATTCTAACTCATTGACAGAGAGGCATATGTGGGAGCTGAGTTACTTCTCTTTTTGAACTTTATAAAATAAAAGGTTGCCAGTTGCTATACATTGAAAATAGCACTAGTATTTAGCCAAGATTTTTTTAGAATTAAAAAAAAGACTCTGGACTACTTTTAAAAAAGCAAATGAAGATACAAAAATTTTTCAATAATTTTTAATATTAAACAGAACTAAAAAAGAGACTAATATTTTTAAATATACCACACATACACAGTATGTAATAAATGAGTAGTCGCTGTTTTCTTAGCTTACTAAAAATAATTTCCCAGAACTACTGAAAGGAGAATGGGCACCAAATCTGACTTCCTCGAAATCCTTTTCACTTGAAATTTTATGAAGGTACTTTATGCAATACTAAATAAGTTTGAGTCTTCTAAAACGGTAGGTTCCGTAGCAGAAGGAATACTGTCAGAGTTGCAAATGGTGGATGTTTAAGAGCTATCACTGCCAAAAATTTCTCTAACAATTTAAACTAGAACAGCTCAAAGGCCAAACATAGAAGGAAATAAGACTGTGAATCCTGTCTCCTGGAAATAAAAGTGCTTCTATAAATTTGCCAAATGCTAAAGCTGCAAAGGAATTCAGGCTTCCATTACCTTAAACTTTTGCTTTGCAGATGAGGAAACTGAGTTACGGAGAAGCTACCTGAATTTCACAAAAGCAAATTGTTTGTGAAAAAACCAACATCTCATAATTTTGAGTGCATCAATCAGCAGACAGCTTTCCACTCCATTTTAGCAGACATTGAAGTACATAAACGGTGTGGTGTCATTGCCATGGTAGAAGCATCTAGTATATGTACATGTTCTCATAACCATTATAGCAACATAGCACTGTAGCACTGTCCTCCCGTTGTTCATCGATTTGCTCGAGTGGGCCCAGAAATATCTCCATTGTGAGACTTATTGTTATTGAGTTTGGCATATCTAATACGTCACAGGTAGCTTGTCAGGCTTTGCCCTGTGGGCGAGATATTCTCAGTAGCTTGCCAGACTCTCCAAGAGGGGCAGAGATATTGAACCCGGGTCAGCCTGGTGGGCCACGTGCGAGGCAAATGCCCTACACACTATGCTATTGCTCCAGCCCTCCAGAAGGATATACCTTAGTTATTTCAAATCATGAGCTTTCTATACCAGATACTTTTAACAACTCCACAATACAAACATGCTTTCAGATACAGAAAAAGGCCTTTGGCTCTTACAAAAATTTTATGTGTCAGCCTAAGAGAACATTTGAACTGCCACTGTTTATGGATGCATAAGAAAACTTTATTTTAATGGCTTCTGTACCTCTGTTGTTTATAAAGTGGCCTTAATTTTTTCATTAAAATTGGCTGAGGCTAGTAAGATAAAGCCTTGTATTCTCTGAACTCTGCTCTCACTTTAGTTCTGGCTCTAGTTTTCTATCTTTCCCTAGATAGTACATATCCTGAAGTCCAGGAGAATTTCAACCGTTAATAACTATTAATGTTCTTCCAGTAATAAATTTTGATTGAGAATTTCAATTTCTTTATAAGCGCCACATTCTGATTAGAGATCTTTGTTTAAACCTGGTCTAACAAGTTCCAAAAACACCTAGACCTTTTAAATTGCTGGGCTGCATGTCACTCTGACCTCTCTTGATGATTTTTCTTGCCCAGATCTACTTCCAATTGGCTCTAACACTCGAGTGTTCCACAGAGATAGACAGACAGACAGACAGACAGACAGACAATAAACTGACTAAAAACACCACAAGTACATGTGCACATGTCTGCAGTTGATTGATCTATCTGACCCTTCAAAAATGGCAGGGAGAAAACTGATGGACTGAAAAAGGAAGGGGCAGTCCCCAGGGCAAAGCTAGCCCCATTGGCCATGGGAGATGGCCCCTTTGTTTCCCAACCTAACCAGCCATCTTCCTGCCTGTTAAAAATAAAAGGCGGGTCAAGAATCAAGAAAGTACTTTTGTTGATATATACCAACAAAATAAACTGTGACAAAGTTGT
Organism: Sorex palustris; assembly: GCA_028565675.1. Taxonomy (NCBI): domain Eukaryota; kingdom Metazoa; phylum Chordata; class Mammalia; order Eulipotyphla; family Soricidae; genus Sorex; species Sorex palustris. Next base: position 2,445 of record JAOXYA010020263.1, on the reverse strand, counting down.
TGAAACCTAAGGTTGTCAGATACTATCATTTTTCTTGGTCAAGCCTAGTTTTGAGGCAGGGAGCTAGTATTTTCCTTTCAGACAAGGGGATAGACTGCCTTAGTGATACATTTCTTAGCTGCCTTTTAGTTCTGTTGTTGTTGTTGTTGTTGTTTGTTTGTTTGTTTTTGTTTTCTCTCTCCATGGGAAGAGGTCTCCTGCTGGGACCACATGGTGGGGGCAGGAGGTGGGGCCTTCCTTAAGGATAGCCTCCTAGACCTGAGTAGCCTGATAATCCCCAACGTTGTAAGAGGTATCTAAGAACTTTAAGGGTGGGTGTCTAACCCGATGGAGAGAATTTCCCATGATTAAGACAGAACAGAGTACAAGTATAAGTGTGATGGAGAAGAAGGTCACCCTTCCACAATCACCAGCCGAAATGTAGGGGAAGTATGTGGTGCTTAGAGACAAGTGACCTAATCGAGGCACAGTTTTTCTTCTGTGGGGGCAGTGTTTTTATCTGGAAGACACTTCTACAACCCCCTTACCCTGTCACTGGAGATTTCTCATGTCGAGCGCCCTAGTGGCTTTTAAGTGCTCGAGCGGTGCCCAGTTATTGAGGATTGGTATTTTGGGGGTGCTTCCAGAAAGAGAAAAAGGGAAGACCAGTGAAAGATTCATAGAAAATAGCAATAAAAATGAAGATCATAAAAATAGTCCAGATAATAGGAGCAAGAAAAGAGAAACATACATCAAAGATGACAGAAAAGTAATTCATGCCCTCAAGACACCTAAGGAATGCCCTGAGCAACTGATTATTCCCCAGAAGAAACTTCACATCCGTTGCAGAAATCTGTGAAGGCATCTTCCCAAGTGTGGCCCGTCCAGAAGATGATAGTTGGCCTCAGCCCCACGTTTTGGACTCCAGATGTTGGGATTTTCTCCAGACCTTTCAGCGTGCTTCCTCATCCAGCAAGGGGCTGCAGCTCAAGGTCCTGAGTACAGGGCCAAGCTTCCCTCCATCTAAGGGGAGGGGATCTGCTTTACGTACCCCCACCATGCTCGTGTGTGCTTGTTTCTCTTTCCTGGAGGAGGCAGTGGCAAGGTTTGCTCTTTTTTCTCGGGCCCCTCCCCTTATAGCAACATAGTGGGTTAAAAACACGTTTAGGACCATATACTTTGTCAAGCAAAATAAGATGTGTTGTCCTTTCTTTTCTTTTAAAAAATTCCTATATTTGATATATTTACTATTATATATTAACCTACTATGTGAATTATTGGTAGCTGAAGTTCTCACTTAGTAAGTCTTTGATCTTGAAATGATCGTTATTTTTAAGTGTATTTAAAAAATTGAAGCTCCATGATTGAGTATTAATGAAAGGGTTATGCATATAGCCTTTAACAGTAGTTGTGCATGAAACTATAGTGTTAATGAAAGGGTTTATGCATATAGCATTCAACACTACATCCTACACCAGTATCCATTTCCTTCCACCATTGTCTTAGGGAACCCCATCAAACTTTGTCTCCCAATCATGGTACATTCAATTCTGTAGAACACTTCCATTTCCCATTGCCTTTAGTCATTTCTTATTCCCTTGCTATGTTCCTTTGATGCTACATGGGTAGCATCATACTGGAATGGATCATACTGAGTGAAGTTAGTCACAAGGAGAGGGACACTGAATGATTTCTCTTATATGAGAAATATAAAGGAACTTAAAGGAATTAGTCATTTAAAAAACTGTCAGTAAGGAATCACATTTTGCTGCTTGTAATAGTACTGGCTTTATTATTCAAAGCCCTATGCTTCTTAAGTAATAAAAAACTTGGACAGCAGGCAGTTTTTAGCTGGCACCAGCTGCTATGCCACCCACACTCTCTTTCCTTTATTATCCATCATTCATGGAGAGTGGCTTTCATTTTCACAGTCATTTCAGTGTCAGGTGACGCCAGTCTTACCTGTAGACCTATCTGCATTCTAGAAAGCCAGAAAAAGAAAACAATATAGAACAAGAGGTGAGAAATTATTTTGGAAGAGTAAAACTTAACCTAAAATTGCCTTTATGCTTAATTTAGGTAAGCTATATAAATTGAAAAGTATAGACTTGTAACTAAATATATTATAACCTCTCTCTTAAGATGCCATAGCCTACTCTTGAAAAGAGGAGGAGAATGAATATTTGGTAGGCAATTAGCAGCATGTACAGCAAAAGATAATAAGTATGATACTAATCCATAGTTGAAGAAACATGTAATAATAACCCCAACTCAGAGATTTGTAAACTTGTTTCATATACTTGAACTAGATACTGAAACTCATAAGTAACTTTGTTTAACTTTTAAAGGTGTGGTAATTAGATATAGAAAAAGTATTCATGGTAATTTTAAGAATTAAGAATGTAGGTACCTACCGGCCCTCAATAGTACACTCAGTAGAGCATTTACCTAGCATGTGATCAACCC
>JAOXYA010020215.1:0-13509 GCA_028565675.1 Sorex palustris | reverse complement strand
GAACTCGGGTCGGCCATGTTGGCTGCGTGCAAGGCAAACGCCCTACCGCTGTGCTATCGCAGCCGGCCTAATAATAATAATAATAACAAATAAAATAAATTTAAAGAGTTGGATGCATCAGCCAGTAGGAGTAGCATAGAGACCTCAGAGCACCTCCTTGCAACCTTCTAAGCACATGGTCATGAGTCTAAATCCCTGGTGCCGTAAGCAAAGCACAATTTATTTTTACATTTTATTTTGTTTTGTTGTTTTTTTTATTCTTTTTGGGTCACACCCGGCGATGCACAGGGGTTACTCCTGGCTCTGCACTCAGGAATTACCCCTGGCGGTGGTCAGGGTACCACATAGGATGCTGAGAATTGAACTTGGGTCAGCCGCGTGCAAGTCAAATGCCCTACCCGCTGTGCTATCGCTCCAGTTCCAGCAAAGCACAATTTGGCAACTTTTCTGCTTGAGCGTGGCAGCCCTATTAGGCCATGATCCCTGGTGCCACAAAACACACACACACACACACACACACACACACACACACAGAGAGAAATGAATGAAATCAAGGCTTTATTACCAAATTGCTTTCAAAATAGCAGCAGTGAGCGGTTGCATAAATAATGAAGAAGAAGTTGCCAGAAAAACAGGAAGAAATAAATGTAAAAATTAGTACCAAGGAGCTGGGTAGATAGTTCAAAGTGATGGAGCACATGCTCTGTCCTGTATAAAGTCCTAAGTTTGACCCCAGTACTGTATAGCGCCCCCCTCAACTTACCCTTAGGTGTAGCCTTAGAAGCTGCTGTGCACTGCTGGCCCAGCAGTACTGTGTTTAATCCATAGGGGTCAGGGGGGCAGCACCACTTTCCCTGGGAGAGGTCAGAGGTATGGTGCTGGCCGATTGTTACATGTGTATAGATGCTCTGTGTTAGCTCTCCAAACTCATTTTATTTTAGTAAAGAAAAAATCAAATAGCTTTAGTGAGGGCTGGATACTAGTTCTAAGGAGACTGTGAAATTTCCTAGGTAGAGAAGAGGAGGGAGAAGGTCAAAAGGAAAAGAAGTCCATGCCCTAAAGAAGGACATGAGGAGCTGGGGAGATAGTACAGAGGATAGGGCACTTGCCTTGCATACGGCTAACCTAGGTTCGATCCCCAGCATCTCATATGGTCCCCCAAGCACTGCAGGAATAATTCCTGAGCGCAGAAAGCCAGGAGTAATGCCTGAGCATTGCCAGGAAGAGCCCAAGCCGCCACCACCCCATTTCCCCCAGAAATGGACACAAGGAGCTGGGGAGCGAGTGCAGTGGTTAAGGACCCACCCTGGTTCAGGCCCCAGCACTGAATGGTTCTCTAGGTCACCTCTGGCTATGGCACAAAAACCCCAAGCAGGACTTGAGCAAGAGCAAGGTGGAGAGCTCTAAAGGAGAGAGATCATGCTGAGTTGGGGTGGGGCAGCCCCCAAAAGAGAGTGTACCCATAAAGTAAAGGCGGAAATTGCACACCCGGAGAGAAGGGCTTGGGGACTTCCAGCTGGAGGTCCCACAGGCCGAGGAGCAGCGCACCCCAAGATGGGTGCTCTGACCTGACAAAAAGGGTTTCTCTATGGTAATGCTCCCCCCTGAGCCCATGTTTGCATCAACACTGGCTGCCAGTTCTTCACTTCAACCTCCACTCTTGCTACATCTGTTCATTCTTCCAAAAACCAAATCTGGCACCAAACTGATCTTTTTATTGTCCCCTTAGTCTTCTTCTTCCAGATTGCTGTACAATTAGAATCAGACAGTAGGTAATGCTTCCACATTGTTTGCCTTTTTACTTTTGTTTTGGGGGTCACACCCAGCAATGCAGAGGGGCACTGCCCAGCACAGTGCTCAGGGTTTACTCTGGGGGTGCTTCAGGGGGGGCATGCAGCTCTGGGAATTGAACCGGGGTCTCCTGTGTGCACAGCCTTTGCTCTGGCCCTTTCAACTATCTCCCCAGCTACTTTTTTGTGCCACTTACCACTACTTTTCCCTCATGCCCACTGTTTCCAAATTAATTAGACAGGAGTGACTTCATTTAAAGGGGTCCCGGCAGCCCACATCTCTAGAACATTCATGGTAGGGATTCAGCAGTTTATTCCCCCATCCACAGAGCCATGCATACACTGAAGGATTTCTAGCTTGCTTCCAAGTTTGTGCAAGTGTGAATAGAGCAGCTCTAAATATCCATCTGTAGCATTTAATGTGGTGAGAGAATTCAACTCTCTTAGCTGGCATTTGGTCCTCTTGCTGCATGGTCTTTCTTATTTTTGGTTTTGGGGCCACACCCGGTGGTGCTGAGAACTTACTCCTGATTCTGTGCTCAGGGATCATTTCTGACAGGTCTCAGGAGATCCAGATGGGGTGCCAGGGATTGAACTCAGGTTGGCTGCATGGAAGGCAAGCACCCTATCTGCTGCACTATCACCCTAGTCCCACTAGATGGCCCTAAACAGTATTTTCTTTAGGCTTATGCAGGTAATATACTTAGCCTCTGCCATATCAGTGCTCAATAAGTGTTTCTCAAAGTTGGGCTTGCTCCTAATATTGATTGGGTCCAGGGCAAGAGGACAGATGTGGACCCCCACACCTTGTGCCTCAATACTGGGGGTTCTGAACCCTGGCCACTTTGTGCAGGACTAGTTTCCTGTCTCTACCTGGCTTACCTGATGCAAAGGCTATCAGACGCATGCTCGTCCTTGTGGCCTGCAAGGCTGAGCAGAGTCACGTGTCTGCTGGGTGGGGAAGGGCAGGAGCTGGGCTAGGACCCGCTCCTGGAGGTGAGTCAGCTTAAACCCTGAGTGATGGGCACTTCAGGGAGCCCTAGAATCTTAGTTCTTCTCCTTTATGTCTCTTATTTCAAATCAAATGCCTCTAAGAGACACCTTCTTTGGAGGGCTGGGAGTGGGGCACATCCAACAGTGCTCTGCTGTGCCTCCCAACTCTGTGCTCAGGGGTCCCTCTCAGCCATACTTGCAGATTGCGGTGCTCACAAAGAAATAGGAGAGAGGTGAAGAGACAACACGGGTGTTATGGTGCTTACCTTGCATGGGCGATCCTGGAGCCTTATTCAGCAGTAAATATGGTCCCCTGAGCACCACCGGGTATGGCCCCTTTCCCCCAAAACATACACATAACAAAACCAGAAATATAAGTGGTGGTGGCTATATGCAAAGCAAGCACCTTACCCCATGTTCTCTCTCCAGTCCCAAGACACGCATTCTGAGAGGATCATCTTCTTTGGGCAATTCAGGGTGGCCAATTTGAAAATATATGTATATCAGCTGGATCCCCAAAGTGCAGAAATTCAGACCCACTTCAGTACCTGTGTCTCTATTTCATAATTCACATTGACTCTATCCAAGATGGAATTTTCACCCCAAAAAGCTTCCTTAGAGAACCAACCAGAGCAGATGTATTTGCACAGTCATGTATGTTATCTGTGCTACTCTTGTCTGAGTCTCAGGATGGCTCTGCCCATCGTGATGATAAAACCGAACTTTATGTTGCAGGCATAGGCGTTTCTAGAACTATTTCCAACTGAAACATGTAATAAGACTGATGAACCTTTTGCCCCCAGAATATAGTTGACTAGACCCAAAGACAGATGCAGTCTAATGCCATGATAGTTGTGAGGGGTTGAGGTGTACGTTTGGGTGTGTGGGGGGAGGGTGCTTGATGGCTAAAAAATCTGCCTAGCAAGTATGAAGGCTTCAAGATAGATCCCTAGTTCTGTCCACATGCACCAAACATGATCACCCAGTTAGCTATGACCAAGCACAACCAAGATGTGCAAGCACCTTGGCAAGAAGTGTGGTCACGGGCAAACACTAGAAACAGAAGATGCAGGAGTGATGTGGCCATGAGTGTGGCTGCAGGTGAGCACCTCAACCAGGTGTGGTGCCCTCAGTGGACCCCACCACCAAACATGCCAGCACTTTAGCCAAGCGTGTCACCCATGCAGGCAACAACAGGAAAGAGAAGGAAGGTGGTGGGAGAGGGGTGGTGTGTGTCCCAGATGTTTCCCTAGCATGGCAGGGACCCTAGTCACCTCTCACCCACTAAAAACCCTCAGACAAGTTCCCATGCTCTGACTTGAGATGTAATTGCTATCCGACAACAGTTCAACATTTGACTGTGTTTTGTTTTGTTTTGTTTTGTTTTAAGTTATTACTACAAATTTTAGGACCAGAGGACTAGTATATGGGTGCCTGCCTTGCATGTGACCAACCCAGGTTCAATCCCTGGTGTGAGCCTGGAGTCCCTGGCACCAAAGACACAAATAGCACCATATCCTCAAGCCCTGGTGTTCACCTACTGGCCCAGTTGGCTGAGAATTACTGAGGGGCCTCAGGACTTCTTGAGCCAGCTTAAAAAGAATCCCCACCCCCAACAAAAAGTTGTTATGAATCTTTTTTCATGGTGGGGAGACAATTCAGTGGTACAGAAAGATTATTCCTAGTTTCGTGCACAGATTCACCCTTGGCAATGCTCAAAATGATTATTCAGGGGCTAGAGCAATAGTACAGCAGGTAGGGCATTTGCCTTACATGTAGCCAACCCAGCTTCAATTCCTGGCATCGCATATGGTCTTCTGAGTACCACCAGGAGTAATTCCTGAATGCAGAGCTAGGAATAACCCCTGAGTATCACCAGGTGTGACCCAAAAAAGCCAAAAAAAATTGAACCCAAATCAAGGCAAGCGCCTTATCTGCTATATAATCCCTCTGTCCCCCATATCATTACAAATCATGCCTGGGTATTGAGGGTCTGGAAGGTAAGTTTTAAAACAATAGTATTTTAATAGTCATCTGGGTCTGGTGAAATAGTACTGTGCACAGGGGACTTGCCTTGCATACGGCCAAGCAGGATTTGAATCCCAGCAACACATACAGTTCCCCAGAGTCCACCAGGAGTGATCCCTGAGTGCAGAGTCAGGAGTAACCGCAGAGCATTGTGGACTGTAACCCCAAAACAAAATCCCCCCAAATAATTAAATAAATATTAAAAAGAGTCACTGCAGGGTTATAATTAACCCCAACTTACAATACAGATTTTTGGTCTTTTTGTTTCTTTGGGGACCACATCTCTCAGTGCTCAGGGGACTCTTCTTTTGGCTTGATGTTGAGGGGTCACATCTGAAAGTATTTAAAGTACCACGTGGTGCTGGAGCTTGAACCCTGGGCAACTGCATGCAAATGATGTGCTCTAGTCCTTCGAGCCATCTTCCAGCCCCATTATTTCTCCGAAGTCTTTTGAGGCCATTCACATGTACTGCAGCTGGGGACCAGAAAGGTGTCAAAGGGCTGGGGGACATGCTTTGTATGCAGGACCCCTGGATTCCATCACAGGCACCTCTGGGACTGGCCCCCTAGCACCACCACGTACTGCCAGAACACAAACCCAAGATGTTTTTAAAAACGAGAGTCCTAGTTTGTTTGTCCCTCCGCTCCATATTTTTAAAAACACAGTTCAAGCCCAAACAAGCCCATCACAGTTCAAAACAGAAGGATATCCTGCTGCAAGGTTTCAAGCAGAGTTCATGTGGAGCCCAGTCGCTGGGTCTGTTTTGAAACTGAGTTTCCTCTTTCCTGGAGTCTTTTAGACTTAAACAACCATCAAGCTTTACTCCCTGTTTTTTTTTTCTCTCTTTCTCAGGGACCCTTCTTTATTCCCTGTTGCCACCAGCTTCTTCACATCTTTCAGGTCTTTCTTCTGATCCAGCATTTATTTCTCATAAAGAAAAGAGTTTTTCTGTTGGGTGGAAACTACTCTCAGTTAAGCAGTGCCTCTAGGAGACTGGGTGGAGCAGAATACCACTCACAATAGAGAGATAAATCATTGTCGTTAAGCAGAAATCCACATGTGTACAAAGTCTGACACACCAAATTCAGAGCATGCAGAACGTGTGTATACTTTCAAAGGAGACCAGTCGCACAGGCTAAATGATCTATATAGAAATATTCCTGGTTAGAGTACTTTGCCAACTTTGCAAACTTCTCCTTTATTCATCATGAAATGAATTATTGAAATTAAAATACTTTCATTATATGTCACATGTTGAGTTCTGAATCCAAGTAAGAATTTGCAAATAAATTTTGTTCCTATTTCTTTGGGGAGCAAGAAGGTACACCCAGGGCTATTTCTGGGATTGAAACCCAGGTTGGTGCAGCTGCCACATGCATGGCAAGGGCTTTAACCCTTTTACTATCTCTCCAGTCCCTGCATATAAGTTTTTAAAGCTGTTGAGGAAAGGGGGCTGGAGCAATAGCACAGCAGGTAGGGCATTTGCCTGTTCGATTCCCAGCATCCCATATGGTCGGTCCCCTGAGCACTGGCAGGAGTAATTTCTGAGCGCAGAGCCAGGGGTAACCCCTGAGATGGCCATGTTGTGACCCAAAAAGAGAAAAAAAAACTGTTGAGGAGAGAGATAGGAAAGCAGGTAGGGCGCTTGCTTTCTACGTGGCTGACCTGTGTTCAATCCCCAGCATCCATATAGTCCCTTGAAGCCGTCAGAAGTAATTCCTGAGTTCAGAGCCAGGAGTAACCCCTGAACAACACCAGGTGTGTCCCCCAAAATAATATTGAAAATAAAGTGTTGAGAACGGGGCCAGAGACAATACAGAAGACATAAGGAATTTTCTTTGAGTGCGACCCAGTTGGATCCCCAGCAACACAGTTTGATCCCCAGAGTGCTGCAAAGGGTTACTTCTGATCACAGAGCCAGGAATCGTCCCCTGAGGACTCCTGGATGAGACACATCCCCTACACACACACACACACACACACACACACACACACACACACACACAATTGAGGTAGATATTTGGTACTTGAGACCCACGGAAAGTTCCAGTCAGATGAAACCTCCATCTGTGCCTATATGCGTAAGGTATTACTAACATACAAATGAAGTTCGGTAATTTTCAAGAGAGCTTTCTGGAAGAGTTGAAACCTAGACAGAATCTAGAAAAAATAGAAAGAATTACCTCCAGGAAGAGAGATGGAGGGAAAGGCGTGACATGAGCAACTGCTGTCCCTGAGCTGTGGAGGGAGCACTCCTATGGCCGGGGAACTCCTGGGATTCCTAGACGCCCTGTGGGCATGTTATAGGTGAGGCTTGGGGATGTCAGAGCCGGTCAGAGTCTGCTCAGCATGGCCATGAATACCGCTCCAATCTCGCCAAGGCAGTCTAGGGGAGGCCTGCTTAGCATGCGCAGTGTGAGAGCAGTTTCTTTCTGGCCACCTGAGATTAGGGGGGTCGATAAGTCTCTCATTGAGGCCAGGCTTCATAGGAAAAACAAGTCAGCCTCAATCTCCACTGCACTTAAATAACCCCATTTTGTTGGGAGTCACACCCTGCGGTGCTCAGGGCTTACTCCAGCCTCTGTGCTCAGAATCACTCCTGGTGGTGCTCAGGGGACCAGATACCGTGTCTGGAATCAAACAAGGCCTCCAACCTGGCTGGGAATGCACTGTCCCCTCTGTACTGTGTCTCTGACCCAAGGATTTAAGCTGTGTCTTTTGCAACAGACAAGGATTCCTGAAGAAGATGAGGAAGTAATCTGTCTAGGTAGAGGCAAGGCAACAGAGAGACAGGGAGCAGAGGAGGGGCGAGAGGACACATGCCACATGCTACATTGGGATGCAGGATGCAGAGTGGAGCGTGCGTGCAGGTCTTTGCCCCAGAAGACAAGCGTCAGAGGATGTGAGAATCAGAGTCCTTTCTAGGTTGTTCCAAAGTCAGAGACTTTGTTCTTTCATTTGTTTTTGTGTTTGGGCACGTTGCTCAGGCCTTACTCCTGGCTCTGTGCTCAGGGGGTCAATTCTGGTGGTATGAGGGATTAAACTGGGTTTGTAAGGCAAATGCCTTAACCCTTGGTACCTCTCTGGCCTGACTGTTGTCAAAGTCTTTGAAGTCAGGTATTTTTCTAGTTCGGTCTCTTCATTTTGGATTTGTCTCCTGAGAGGAGTCAGTTTTGGGCTCTGGGCTGGATCTGGCTTAAGTTGGTTTCTCCGCTGACCTTGGCTTGAGTGGCAGGGCAGTGATGTCTTGGCTTTACGGTTTTCTGAAATCCCTTGCCAAGGACCCCTCTCTCCAGTGCCTCTTCTGGGTTGCCCATTAGCAGAGGTGAGGTGAGCAGTATCCTCTGTGATTCATCAGCAATACAGATAAGTCAGTGAATATTAGCTTCCCCAGGGAGGCCGCCTTTCTTAGTGGAGGTTGTTTTCTTCACGGTAGTAAAATTCCCTTAATTACCCTGAGTTCAAGTGGTGGATGATCTGGAGGTGCGGATGAGTATCTTTTTTTTTTCCCCTTTTTGGGTCACACCCAGCCATGCACAGGGGTTACTCCTGGCTCCGCACTCAGGAATTACTCCTGGTGGTGCTTGGGGGAATCATATGGAATGCAGGGAATCAAACCCAGGTCAGCGATGTGCAAGGTAAATGCCCTACCTGTTGTGCTGTCACTCCAGCCCCGCAGATGAGTATCTTACTCCCCGAGAGGAAAAATGCAGTCAGGTCTGGAACGCCATCAATCAGGACAACCCAAGCCACGGTTTCACCTGTTGTACCACAAACTTCCACGGCCTCCTGAGGCAGGTTGGAGGTGAGTCAGGCCAGGAGATCTGAATGGAGCTGATTCACCCAGATGCTATCAGAACAGGGCCCCTCTGGGTGACCTCCATCATGAAGGGGGGAAAAAAAAAAAACGACACGACACAGGACATCAGGGTGATTGTGCCCATCACACGGGCCATTTCCAAACTCACAAGCAGCACAAACTGAATCTTGGACAGAGGCCATTTGGGGTGGGGTGCCCGTGCTCCAGCCCTCTCAGGGTCTAGTTTTAATTTATTTATTTTGAAAACATCCCTGTCAGTGCTCAGAGTTTACTCCTGGCTCTATGCTCAGGGATCACTCATGGTGGGGCTTGGGGTACCCGGATGGGCCATATGCAAGAGAGGCGCCCAATGTCCGCTACTGTCTCTCTGTCACTCCTACATTTTTATTCTCCTTCGGTCAGAAGTCAGATTTCACCACGTGCCTATCAAAAAACAAATGCTCTGTTTCTCTCTTCTATTGCTTTCAGTGAAAACTCCTCCTCAGAAGAGTGTCCCACTTGCCAAAGTCGGATAACACACCGGAGTCTGTGCTGGGAGAAGGTGCTGCCAAGCAGAGATGTTAGCTCCTTCCTCTGGGCAACTCAGTTTAAAGTCTGGAAAAGCCCAGTTTGTTTGTCGTTGGCAGCGGGGCTATTTCAGTCAGCTGATGCTGGCAGTGGAAGGAGCCCTTCCTACCCACCCATCCCCAGAGCCCCGAACACTGAGCAGGATGCTGGAGATGTAGCAGGGCAGCGTGAGCTGAACAAAGCCAACAGGAGGGAACGAAGCCCATGGACAAATTTCTTAGGAGCAAAGGTGGTGAGAAGGCAGGGTCTGCTTTCCCATCTTCTGCTCATTGTCATTGCAGTGGGCTCACTTAAGTTCCCCAAAAGACGCTTGACACAAGTCCCATATCTCAAGTGGCCGATATACTCGCACCATCAGCTGTGCCTGGTCGCCCATGAGGTCCCACTCTCCCTCCTTCCTGCTTCTCGCTTCCTAGGACTGACCCAGCCATTCTCTTCCCCGGGCTAGGCTCAAATTCTTTGACAGGCAACTCACTCCCTTCTCAGGGCTGGCTCAGGGCATCTTCTGTACAAGTCAAACCCTTCCCAGAATTGGCTACTACATGTCTCCTGCTCTCGCTGTACCAGAATTTCCTGATGTACAAAAAGCAGATACTTCCCCTAAGAATCACAGAAAGACACACACACACACACACACACACACACACACAGCAAATGACTTGGGGACAAGTTTGTGCTAAGGAGCTCGCTCTCTCTCTTTCCCTCTCTCCCTCCCCCTCTCCCTCTCTCTCTTTTCCTCTCTCTCTTCTCTCTCTCCTCTCTCTTTATCTCTGTCTCTCTGTCTCTCTAACTCTCTCAACTTCCATGTGTCAGTCTGACCAATGGACACTTTTGATAAACTTAATATGCTCCATCTAAACTGTCTGGCTCTCCTGCTAAATTCTTTTTACACCCCGTGGCTTGGACACAGCAGGGCCAGATTCAAGTTCAAATCTCCCCTCAATCATCATCATGATGATGCAGCCCAGGCAATTTTCTGAGTGCTTCATGAATTTTTGATTCACTCATTAATTCCCTTAGTCCTCCTGTTACAGCAAAGGCGGTGAGAGGGGGTAAATACAATTGTTCAATTTCAGTCGGTCAGGTTCAGCCTCACCTCCGTGAGGGGTGGCCAGTTGAATAGATGAGGAAAATGGCTAAGAAACGGAAGTAGTCATCATGGAAATAGGCACACCAGTCAAGCAAGAGCCTCTTTGACCCCTCTTGTGCTGGTGGATGGCAAGAGAAGCAGCAGTTAACACCCAAGTTCATGTACTGGTAACAGAGGGAAGTGAAAGGGATAAAGAGCCACGAGAAACTTCCATGAGAGACAGCCATGGAGCCCCAGAGACAGACTCCAGAACAGCGGACCTTGGCCCAGGAGGACAGTGGACAAGTGACTGCAGTCTCTGGAGAAAGAAATAGTGACAGACCTGTCACTGTCACTGCCCTCCCGTTGTTCATCGATTTGCTCGAGCAGGCCCAGTAATGTCTCCATTGTGACACTTGTTACTGTGTTTGGCATATCAAATATGACACGCTGTGCGGGCGAGATACTCTCAGTAGCTTGCTGGGCTCTCCGAGAGGGGAGGAGGAATCGAACTCAGGTCGGCCATGTTGGCTACTTGCAAGGCAAACGCCCTACCTGTTGTGCTATCGCTCCAGCCCAGTGACAGACCAGGACCTGTAATATCATAGATGGAAGCCCAAGAGAGGTCAGCCTGTGCAATTGGTGGGGGTTCTCCTAGAACCACCTCCTTAACCCGTACAGGGAAGAAATCGATATCCTCAATGGGGGCTGAAGCAGCAGTACAGCGGGTAAAGAGTTTTCCTTGCACGCGGCCAATCTAGATCAGCTCTCCAGCACCCCTTATGGTCCCCCGAGCCTTCCAGGAGTGATGGCTGAACACAAAGCCAGGAATAAGCCCTGAGCACTGCTGGGTATGCCCCACCTCACCCACCCCCAAATATATCCTCAATGTCTGGGATTTTCTTTTGCTAATTTTAGTATTACAGACAATAAAATTCAGGGGCCTGCACTTGAAGAGCTAAGTCCAGTGTCACAGAAACATAACATTCCCAATAATCCTCTGAGATTGTAACTCTCCATACACACAGTCATTTTCTGCAGCCACACCGAATCCACACTCTCAGATTCAACCATCCCAAGGCCATACCGTGCAGTCAGTATGATGATAGCACAGATTCCTAAAAGGAATTTGGACTTCTATGAACTTTGGTGTTTGTTAGGGGTCCTGGAAGCAAACCATGCCACTCCACATCCCAGAGAAGTGTGGGTAGTGCCTGTGATTCTTTCCTGGGAGATCATGCTGCTTGTTTCAGATGAGGAAACTAGAGTGCTAAGAGGCTACAGTTTCCTCCATCATCCTGGGATTCACAGGACTGTGAGAAGGTCTCAGACTGTGTGGGCCTGAACCATCTTGCCTGGTCTCTGTGCTTCCCCTTCTTCCTCCACTCTCTTCTGAAGCTGGAGAAAGATGACTGTGTAAAACAAAACCAGTTCCAAAGCAATTGCTCAGGGTCAGAGCCATAGTACAGTGGGTAGGGTATATTTGCCTTGCATGTGGCTGACCCAGGTTCAACCGTGGCATTCCTTACAGTCCCCTGAGAATTACCAGAAGTAATTCCTGAGTGCAGAGCCAGGAGTAATCCCTGAGCATCGCCAGAGCAATTGCTCAGTGGCTTTTTAAAATCTCTCTCTTAAACAGAAAAGCACTTAGTCTTTTTCACAGGCATAGAACATCACTAGACTCCTTTCCCAACTGATTTTGCTCCCACATGCTTGTGTTGGTGGGGCTACACTGCTGATGCCAGGGGCTATCCAGGGCCTGCCCTACTCAGACTTGCTTTAATCTCCCAGACTCCTGAGAGTGAGGGCCTCCATCTGCCACCAGTCACAGACTGACTCTGCAACCAATTCATGTACTCTTGGTTTCTGATTTGGTATCAAATGTGTTATGACATCTTATTATCTCATTCATACTTTGGACAAACTGGCAGGCTACTGAATGTAACTTGCCCACACGGCAGGGTCTGGCAAACTCCCCGTGGCGTACCCAATATGCCAAATACCAGTAACAATGATAAGTCTCATTCTCCTCACCCAAGATGACTGCCCTCCCATTTCCTGATGGATCTATCACATCTTCTAGAAGGGCAATGGAAAAGATTATCCATGACTTCTACTCGGATCTCTTTGATAGCCATGTCCACCTGAGTAACGGGATGTCAAGTCATCAAGTGATTGTAGAGGTGGGGGGACACACCTGGTTGATGCTCAGGACTTACTCCTGGCAGTGCTCAGGGGTTCATGTGGGGTGCTGAAGATCGAACCCAGGTTGGCCATGTGCAAGATAAGTGCCCTGCCTGCTATACTATTGCTCTGGCCTCCCATAGTTTTTTTAGTCATTTATTCTTAGAATTTGAGTTGTCTCCAGATTCTGGTTATTGTAAATAGTGCTGTAATAAACATAGGAGCACAGATGTCTTTCGTTTTTTTCCTTTTTGGTGGAAAAAGAGGTATATCTTCCCAGTATACTAAATACTCTTCTACGACTGGGGATATGACTCAGTGGTAGAACATTTGCCTATGTGAGGCCCTGAGTTCAACAGCACGATAAAAAAAAAAAACAAACCTAGAAATGCTTTCATTAGAATCCTGCTACTAAATGGATTTTCTATATAGGCTCTTTCTTAATTTGGAAAACGTATTCCAAAGGAAGAATAGAACTGAACTGTTTTAAATTCATTTGTCTCCTCCTAGTGGCAGGCTTTTAAATACTAAACCCAACATCCTATTTACATTTCTCAGAAACTTAGTTTCTGAATATTTTTTGTGATTCCCTCTTAGTAACTATAATCAAAATCAATTGCCTCCCCAGATAATAAAAATAAATTTATTTTCCCAAGTAGCTCCAATTGTGGCTGCAAAAAAAAAATCATGTAATTTGTCTCTTACATGGATAGATCTTTCTAAACTGATTTGTAAAACATTCCTCATTTGTCATCTTTAACTTCCTAGAAGAACAACTGAAAGGCTAAAGAAATAATACTGGGACTAAGACACTTGCCTTGCATGTGGATAATCTTCAGTTTGATACCTGGCACATAATAAGAAGTGATCCTTGAGCACTGGACTAAGTCCTGAGCACAGCCAGGTGTGGCCTCCTAACCAAGAAAAACGAAAAAAAAAAAAATCCTACAACAGCAATCACAAATCACAAATCACAAAAGTCCTGTTAGTCGTCGATTGGTTCGAGCAGGCCCCAGTAACGTCTCCTTCATCCTAGCCCTGAGATTATATTCAAGGC
>JAOXYA010020202.1:0-13509 GCA_028565675.1 Sorex palustris | reverse complement strand
TGTTTGGTCTATAGTCTACTTTCAGCATGTTTCTCCCATCCTGGGATGATCCTCCCAACACCCTTTATTTGGTGCTCTCTTTTGATTGCAGCCAGATATCTAAAGGACCACCACCCGCAGAGCCCTGGCCCTAATCACCTACTCAGGGAGAGTGCCATAGGCAGAGACTTTCAGAAATTCCAACTCAGGGGCTGGAGCAATAGTACAGTAGGGAGGGCATTTGCCTTGCACGCAGCTGAGCCGGGTTCAATTCGCAGCATCCCATACAGTCCCACAAGCAACGCCAGGAATAATTTCTGAGTGCAGAGCCAGGAGTAACCCCCGAGCATCACCGGGTGTGGTCCAAAAAAGCACACACACACACACACACACACACACACACACACACACGAAAGGAAAATAAAAGTCCCACTCAAGTGCTCCAGCGGAGTACACAAAGTGCAGTGTCTTTTCTTTGCCCAGCACCACCCAGCATCCTACCTGGCTTCCTGAGCAGGGTCCCTCACCCCATTGCCATACCCCATCTCCAGCATGCCCTGGGTTTCGTTATAGAAATCTGTCATCTCTTGGCTACTGAACCACGACCCCGCCCAGCGGCCCACAGCTACGGAGCTGCTGAAGAGCGAGCTGCTGCCACCACCACAGATGGAGGAGTCAGAGCTGCACGAGGTGCTGCAGCTGACCCTGGCCAACGCCGATGGCAAGGCCTACCGCACCATGATGGCCCACATCTTCTCCCAGCGCATCTCGCCTGCCATCGACTACACCTATGACAGTGACATCCTGAAGGTGCGCGCAGGCCCCACTGGGAGGGACAGCCTGGCCTGGCCCCGGGGGAGGAGTCAGTCTAGCTTGGGCTTGCCCCAGGGGAGGAGTCAGTCAGTCCCTTACTTCCTGCGGGTCCCTGCAGTGCCGAACACAGATGGACACAAGTTCCTGTTGTTTCTGTATTGGTTTGGGAGCTACACCTGGTGGCGCTCAGGGGTCACTCCTACAGGGCTCAGCGGATCATATGGGATGCTGGGGATCAAGCCTGGTCAGCCGCCAAGCCAGGCCAGCTCCCTCCTTGCTGTGCTAGCTCTCTGACCCCCTGAAGTTTCTTATTTGTATCCTGCCTTGGTGAGTGTGATCCCTGGGGGTCTCCCACACACCTGCCCAAGGGGAGGCACCTGCACAGTTTGAGCTATGGTACTTGCACGCTCACTGATGGGGCTGGCTCAGTAGCGCTTCGTGGAGACTTGAGGTTGTGCAAGTGCTTGCCAGAGGTCACACTTCCTGGCCTTGGCCCTTACACACCTTTTAAGTCATGGTGCTTGCTGGGGCGGGGGGTGCCCCCCTCTTTGTGGTGCTCACACACCACTGGCTGCAGTGTGACTGGAAGCCAGTTGCCATGCTGGGGAGTCCCAGAGCACATGTAGGGCACTGAGGATTGCACTAGTGATCATATGCTTGCCCGCGGGTGCCCTATACCCTCACACTTCCAGGTCTGCCACCATAAGTCCTTGAGGTCTGTATATGTGAAATATGATCATTGCATTGTCTGGGAAGGGCCTCTTTTGTTGCTGTTGTTTGTTTGTTTGTTTGGGGGGCCATACCCAGTAATGCTCAGGGTCACTCCTTGCTCTGCACTCAGGAATTACTCTTGGTAGTGCTTGAAGGGACCATATGGAAATGCCAGCAATCCAACGTGGATTGGCTGGGTACAAGGCAAGAACCGTAGCAACTTCATTATCACTCCGACTCCCAGGCCCCACTCTTTATCATATACTTGAAGGGGTTTTTAAACCGTCTTCATCTCAACACACCCCAGAGATGAAGAGATTTTTAGGTATTAAGCCCTGACCCAGCTACCCAGGGCCCCAAATATCTGTCCAGCTTTGATCCTGATTAAGCAGTTAGCAGCTCCTAACACCTGGGGAGAGGCACCTCAGAATCACCTGGAAGGCCTTTGGAACATACAGACGCCTGACTCACCTTGGGACTCCAGTGTGAAGTATTTCAGGGATCTCTCTAAGATTCTCTCTAAGCCACAGAGCAGGCTCCCTGAGATCAGCTGACCTGGTTCAATCCCCAGCATCCCATATGATCCACCAAACCCCATGTTGGCATGAAGGGGTCCTGGACTCCATCCGTGCTACCACCAGGAGCAGCCAGCGAGCAGAGCGGGAATATCCCAGGAGCATGGCCAAAAGGTGTCCCCTACCACTAACCCCCCCAAAAAACAATCCCCAAACAAAGATTATTGTAAATAAAATAGCTCACAGATGGGGTAGAGAATAGTTCATAGTTCCAGATCCTGAATTCGATACTCAGCATCACATCTGATTCTCAAGGACTGCTCGTGTGTTCCTGGTGGCCCCCAAAGCTGCTGGCCGAAGCTCCAAATCCCAACTCCTCTGGGAGTGGACCCTGTAGAAGTTTTTGGGTTTTGGTTTTTGTTTTTCCAGAGGACCCAAGAGCTAGCTCAGTGGAGCCGCAGGCTTGCTTTGCATAGAGGAGGACCGGGTTCAATCCCTGGCTCCTCCTGGGTCATGAGCTCAGCAAATGGTCTCGGTCTGGCAAAAAACAAAACAAAAGATTTTTCTTAACATATGATTTTTAAAAAGCAGAAGAAGAAGTAGCAAAAATATCTGTAAAAGATGTATAGTTTGGGGGCCCAATAGTGTCGGCTGGCAATATTAGCTATTTGTAGGATTCCAGATGACTCTTTATAAGAGTCCCCACATTTTTGCTGGACTGTTGCTTCTAGTATTTTCTAGAGTAATCACCATGTCCCTTTTTCTAGCAATTAGAAACAGAAAGGCACATGTGAAACAGAGAAGTGCAGCCTCTTCCCAGCCCACGGTGGGGCCTAAAGCCAATGGCTATTTTCGTGATTGCCCCTCCAATCCCTAAACCCTCCAGGGAGCTGTGTCTTTGGCTCGGTCTCTCTGAAAGGCTTTCATAACCCGACCAAGAACTGGGACTTCAACCTGCCTGAAGCCAGGCCTAGTACAAGGTGCCTCGTCTCCCTGAACATGTTCCAGAAGGAGCTGAAGGGTCAGGTGTGCTCTCAGAATCTGGGAATGAGGCAGGCAGTGCCTGTGGCATGGCCCGGGAGAACATGCCTGGGTCCTGTCTTTGGTTAGGCCTTGCTGATGACATTTTAATGGGTCGCATTTCAGGGCAGCTTCTCCATTCGAGCAGCCAAGGTACAGCACCACGTGTGTGAAGCCGTCATCCGCATCTTCAAAAGACACGGTATGTGCTTTTTTAAAAAAAAATTGTATTCCTTCTCAAAGAGTTTTTAACTCCTTATTAGAAAATATCCTTAACTCGGCCATATCTTCCTTTAATGTTGCTCTTTCATTTTATTGTGTGTGTGTGTGTGTGTGTGTGTGTGTGTGTGTGTGTATGCACGCGTGTATGTGGGGAGGGTACCCAGGAGCAGGCCCAGGGCCTCACTGAGGCAAATGCTCTACCACTAAGTTTCAGGCCTGGCTATGTTTTACTTTCAAATTCAACTATAAGGAGTTGATACCAAGTAGAAATCTTGAGTGAGGAACTTCCCAAGTGGTGTGTATGGGACCCCCGCCTTCTTCCTCCATACTCAGCTAACGAAGCCAAGGGGTCAGTGCAGAGGCCCAAGGTTGCAGGGCTCTTTGGACCCTGGGCCACTCTGGAGCATCTGGACCATGCCTCCATGGCTAAATAAAGCAATGCTGGGATCAAACCCAGGTAAGCAATGTTTAAGGTATATGCCCTACTCTCTGTGCTATCGCTCTGAGACTAGGGCATATACCTTAAACACAAAGACCCAATAGTGCCAAGTATTAAACAGATGTCAGTTCTATGGAAGTCAGGTACCTTGACCCCTGTACTGTCTCTAGCCCCTTTCACCTAAAACTTAAGTTTTGTAACTGTACCTGCAGAGAAGCAGGTTTGCATATTACTATCTGAGTGCAGTTGATGGACCAGAGAGCAGGAGGGAAAGTGTTTTCCTTTCTTGGAACCGACCTTGGATCCCGGGTGTCACATCTGGTCCCCCAAGCACTGCCAGGGGTGACTCCTAAGCACATGTCTAAGTTCCCGAGCACTGTCAGGTGTGGCCCCCAAACCAAAATTAAAACAAACTACACTTGATTTGTAAAATCAGAAATGTGTTTGGGATAAAATAACATATGAGACTGGCATCCAAGGACAGTAGACACAAGGGCCAGGAATATTGCTCCATAGTTGGAAGCCTGCCTCATGAGCTAGGGGAGAAGGCCGCTAGAATAAAGAAGGGATTGTTTGGGATGGGAGATGTGTGCTAAAAGTAGATAAAGGACCAAAGGTGATAGCCTCCAAGTATCTATATTGCAAACTATCATGCCCAAAAGTAGAGAGAGAGTATGGGGTAAGTTTTCTGCCATAGAGGCAGGAGGAGGACTGGGATGGGGGTGGCAGGGGAAATACTGGGAATATTGGTGGTGAAAAATGTGCACTGGTGGAGGGATGGGTATTCACATTTGTATGACTGAAACTCAAACATGAAAGCTTTGTAACTGTATCTCACAGTGATTCAGTTAAAGAAAGAAAGAAAAGAAGGAAAGAAATAAGGAAATAAGAAAGAAAGAAAGAAAGAAAGAAAGAAAGAAAGAAAGAAAGAAAGAAAGAAAGAAGAAATATGATTGGGGCCAGAGCGATAGCACAGCGACTAGGGCATATACCTTAAACATTGCTTACCTGGGTTTGATCCCAGATACCCCATATGGTCACCCAAGCCCCACCAGAAGTGATCCCTGAATGCAAAGCCAAGAGAAAACCCTGAGTACCTCCAACTGTGTACCAAAATCCTAAAAGAAAAGAAGAGAATATGATTATGAGCCATGGATGAGGTCTTCATCTGAGAATTAACTGATGGTTTTGTGGTCCTCATACTAGGTTACATAGTCCTCGGGTTTTTGTTGTTATGAAGTTGCCTCCTAGAAAGGATGAACCTAACTGGCAGTTTTTCCACTGGGGTCTAGGAGCTGTTCAGTTGTGCACCCCACTCCTGCTGCCCCGAAACAAGCAAATCTATGAGCACAATGAGGCCGCCTTGTTCATGGACCACAGCGGAATGTTGGTGATGCTTCCTTTCGACCTGCGGGTGAGGCTTTGAGAGCACAGGGGTGGCATCTGGGTCTGAAGATTACCCCACCTGCTACTGCATCCCCTGGGCATATATGCCAAATACTCCTCGTAGGCAACATTCTAGAGGGTTTTATTAGCACTCCTGGCGGCATGTCACCAGCCTCTGGCCTATGTATACCCACCTTGCTAGTAGCCAAAGGGCTCATGACCCTAGAAACCAGAACCCTGAATAGCATGTGCGCCCCTCCCCCGCCCCTGAATACTGAGCTCCACTGAGGAACAGAGTCACTCAGACAAACACGGGGAGCTGTCCCTTTACTTCCGGTCAGATTATCAGTGACTTCCAAGCATACTGGTATCTAAAACTAACTTCCCTCCTTCCTGCCTCCCCTCTTTCCCTTCTTCCTTTTCCCTTCCTTCCTTCCTTCTTTCCTTCCTTCCAACCTTCCTTTCTTCCTTCCTTCCCTCCTTCTTTCCTTCTTTCTTTCCTTCCTTCTCTCCTTCCCTCCTTCTTTCCTTCCCTCCTTCCTTCTTTCTTTCCTTTCTTCCTCTCTCTTCTTTTTGCAGTGCTAGGCATGATCCCAGGGCCTCCTACATATGAGGCACATGCCTTGCCACTGAGCCACATTGCAGTTCCTAGGATCGTTAAGTTTCTGGAGCAGCAGGTGTCTGCATCCATAGTTGCTGGCTGTTGCTAGCGCTTGCTTCTGAGCTGTGGGCTTCCCTTGACAGCAACACCCTGACCCCGTCACTCAGGCAGACTATGCTGGCTGTCTACAGGTCCACCTAGGGCACTCTTAAGTGTGGAAGACAGACAGGGGCTCAGCACCCTGATGAGTAGAAGACTCTTATCAAGTCAAAAAATGAGCACAGGATCTGACAAGATGGTTCCCCAAAAAGGCACAGGGCTGAAAGTCTTCTGAAAAGACATTCAGTCTCAGAAATGGGGACCTTCTATTGCAAAGCAGTGCTTTTGCAACTCCAACCATCAGATTGGAAAAAATTATCAGATTTACTATCCAGAGATGGGGGGAGGCAGGGAAATAGGTATGTTCATGTGTGGCCAGTGCAGTTGTAAATAGCAAACTGTGTACTGGAAGCATTAACTAAAATTTTAGGGCTGGAACGATAACACAGCAGGTAGGATGTTTGCCTTGCACACGGCCAACCCAGGTTCGATTCCCAGCATCCCATATGGTCCCCCGAGTACCACCAGGAGTGATTCCCGAAAGCAGAGCCAGGAGCAACCCCTGTGCATCGCCGGGCATGACCCAAAAGAAAAAAAAAACTAGTAATAAAATTTAAAAAAATGTATAAATGCTGTTGCCCACAGACCCTGGTTTTATGTCCAACACTGCCTATGTCCCCATGAGCACTGCCAGGAATGGAGGGGGAGAGAAAGACAGAGACTCAGTCAGAGTCAAAGAAACAGAAAGATAGTTGAGAGAAGAGAGACAGACAGACAGAGAAGATGTGCAGCCTCTGAGGTGTTGTGTGACTCTTCCTCCTCAGGGTGTCTCCACTGACGGTAGCACTTGGGAAAAGTGTTGAGGAGTAAAAGAGACAATCGCAAATCCACTGCAGCCTGCAGGGTTGTGCTCTTTATTAAATTTGAGGGGGCCACTCACAATGTGCTGCCGGAGTGGGGAACTCCAGTGGTCCTCAGGACTGTAGGATTGAGCCCTGGGCTCTTGTTAATAGAACTTGTGCTCCAGTCAACGGGGCCCTTTAAAAGTGTGAACTTTAGGGTTAGAGAGATAATAAATAGATTAAGGTGCTTGCCTTGTACGTGGCCAATCTGGGTTCGAGCCCCAGCCCTGTATATGGTTCCCCCAAGTCCTGCCAGGGATGATCCCTGCTCAGGGCCAGGAGTAAGCCCTGAGTATAAGCCACATGCCCCCCCCAAAAAAAGAGTCAAATTGAAGGGTGAACTTTATAAAGGCATATGGTATGGAAGAAGGAGCATCCAAAGGGCTGAGCACAGGCTTTGCACACCAGAGGCCTGGGTTTGATCCCCGGCACCACATGGTTCCCTGGGCCCCTTCAGGTATGAAGAGTCCTGAGCTCAGAACCAGGAGTAGCCCCTGAGTACTGCTGAGTGTGACTTAAAAATAAATGAGCCAGTAGATAAAAAAAATAAAAGAGTGTGGTAATTTGTACATCTTCACCTTTGAAACTTTGTTGTTTTGGGTTTATTTTTTCCAGGTTCCTTTTGCAAGATATGTGGCAAGAAATAACATAATGAATTTAAAACGGTGAGATACAGCAGGATGGAATGGGAGACAGTGAGTTATGGTGCATCGGGGCCCTGAGTTCAGTCCTGAACACTGCATGGTCCCCTGAGCACAGCTTGGGAAGCCCCGCAAATTTTTAAAAAAAATAATAATAGTAAGGGGACTGGAGTGACAATATAACAGGTAGGGCGTTTTGCCTTGCACGTGACCAACCCGTGTTCCATCCCCGGCATCCCATATGGTCCCCAAGCAACACCAGGAGTAATTCCTGAGTGCAGAGCCAGGAGTAACCCCTGAGCATCACCAGGCATGACCCAAAAAGCAAATAAATAAATAAATATAAACATAAATTAAATAAATAATATATACAATAGAGGTTTTGTGTTGGTGGCGGATGTGGGAAAGTAATCAAGGAAAAATGTTTTCTGTGATCCTTATGGTGGGGGGGGGATGGGTTTAAAGGATGGAGCTTGAAATATGGTCCAGAAGCCCCAGCTGAGAGATCCGCCCAGGGATTCTGGTGCCAGGGTCCTCTTCGAGGGGTGTAGCCCTGGCATGAGTACACGGAAGCCCCCAAAGCCTGTTCTCTACTGTCTAAATGTTCCCTCAGCAGCCGAACTATTTCACAGATGGTTGCTGTGGAAACCCTCAGACTGAGCTTGGTCACAGGTGACTCCTTTTGAAGTTGAATTGGAGGCTCAGGTGGCCAGTGGTCTCTGCACACTGCCTGCACAGGCCAGCGAGCTGAAGCTGCTCGGACAGAGTGAGGGGAGGGCACAGGGTGCTGAGGAGGTTTGCTGGGCCTTCAGCATCCACAGGCCTCATCAATAAGGAGGCTCTCCACAGACTGGACCGACCAGCACTGTGGACAGTGAGATGCCTCATCTTTAAAACCCCTTTCTTCAGAGGGTGGAGTGATAGTCTAGTGGGTAAGGCACTTGTCTCACCCCATAGGGTCCTCGGAGCCCCACCAGGCGTGAGCCCCGAGCATCGCCCAGTGTGCCTCCCACAAAAAAATAAAATAAAAATAAAAAATCTGGCCATTATAAAAATCCCAAGGCAAGATTGCTCCAGGCACATTTGTCCTTCGGTGCCCTCGAGGGTCTCGCAGGCAACAAGTGGGAACATGGGTTTCTCTCTCCAGATACTGCATTGAACGCGTGTTCAGGCCACGCAAGTTAGACCGATTTCACCCCAAGGAGCTGCTGGAGTGTGCCTTCGACATCGTCACCTCCTCCACCAATAGCGCCCTGCCCAGCGCCGAGGTCATCTATGCCGTGTATGAAATCATCCAGGAGTTTCCGGCACTGCAGGTTCCTTTTCGACTCCTCCTGCCCTGGCCCAGCATCCTTCTGAAGAGGCGCAAGGGTGGAGAGGGGAGGGTGGCTGGGGCGTCGGGGCTGCCGGCAGTCCCCACCTTCCCTGAGACCCTGGCGGGCTTTGGTTCCTACCTCAGGCTCAGGCCTCTGCCTTGTCAGGAGAGGGTTTTGATTTTGTCTGCTCGGCACAGAGTGGAATGTCTTACTGTCTTTCCCACCTTTCTTCCCCAAGGCAGGGAATGTGACTAAGATTCCCAGCGTGCTTCTGGCACCTTCTTACCCTGTTGGGAAGGCAGGTGGCTCCCTCCTGCACCCTACCTCCTAGCCCCAAAGCTTCTCTCTTCATCCTACTTGCGTGCTGCCTGGCCTGGCCAGTGAGGGCCACTCCCCACAGCCCAGCAGTTTGTGCTCTCCGACTTTTTCTCCCATGGTACACCAGGCCCGTTCATGCTCCCCCACCCCCACCCTGTGCCAGCTGTCACCGTGGTGTTCTCTTATCTGGTGGCACCTCTGGTGGCCGTGTCTTGGGCCATTCCTTCTGCGATACCCTGACAGCATTTCTTCCTAACGCTCCAGGACTTGAGCTGAGACACGGTGTCGCTCTCCCAGAGCCGAGCCCTCATGTCCTCTTTTCTGTCACGCCCCACTGCACTGAGCTTAGTGTTCAGTGAGAGCTATTCATTCAGGAGCTGGAACGAATGCACAGTGGGTTTGGAACCTGGCCTGGAATATAGGGGCCCTGAGTTCAGTTCTGAACACTGCATGGTCCCCTTAGTACAGCTTACGAAGCCCCACAAATTTAAAAAAAAAATAGTAATAAGGGGGCTACAGAGACAGCACAGCAGGTAGGGCGTTTGCCTGGGTTCGATTCCCAGCATCCCATATGGTACCCCAAGCACCGCCAGGAGTAATTCCTGAGTGCATAAACCAGGAGTAACCCCTGTGCCTCGCTGGTTGTGACCCAAAAAGCAAAAGAAAAAAAAAGAAAAGAAAGCTTATTCATTCACCAGATCAGAGATAACAGTCCCACCACCAGTGCTTATAAGTCGGTTATTCCTGAATCAGCTCCTCTCCCTCTTGGAAATCTGTGTACACCCACCCAGGCTTTTATTTTAGCTGAAGGCTAAAGTATTTTTTAATTTTATTTATTTTTTGTTGTTTTTTGCTTTTTTGGGGGGAGGGGGGTCACACTGGCAATGCACAGGGGTTACTCCTGGCTCTGCACTCAGGAATTATTCCTGGCGGTATCCAGGGGACCATATGGGGTGCCAGGGATTGAACCCAGGTCGGCTTTGTGCAAGGCAAACACCCACCCCACTGTCCTATTTTTTTATTTTAATAGGGTAATAAGTGGGTGGGGAGGTGGCTGGAAGCTGGACCATATGCTTCGCATGTTGGAGACCCATATTCTATCCCCAGAACCACATGGTCCCCTGCTGGAAGTGAGTCCTGAGCACCGTCAATTAAGGCCCAAAAGTATAAATGAAAGGGTCCAAGTGATAGGACAGCATAGGGCATTTGCCTTGCATGCAGCCAACTCAGGTTTGATCCCTGACACCCCATTTGGTTCCCTGAGCACCTCCAGGAGAGATTTTTGAGTACAGAGTCAGGAGTAACTAATGGGCACTGCCAGGTGTGCCCCTCTCCCCTCCAAAAAAAACCCAAATTTTTAATTTTAAAAATATAGCCAAAAAATTAATAAATTCCAGTATGCACTTAGACTACACAATGGTAAAGAGAAGCTCAAAGGCAATACAGGTCATTCCTTCCATCATATTAGAATGGTAAATTGGTAAGATCCTAGATTTAAGGTGTGTGTGTGTGTGTGTGTGTGTGTGTGTGTGTGTAATAAAAATCTTTTTTTCTTTCTGTATCCTAGGAAAGAAATTACAGTATTTACTTGAACCACACCATGTTGTTGAAAGCAATACTCTTGCACTGCGGGATCCCAGAAGATAAGCTCAATCAAGTCTATGTGATTCTGTATGATGCCGTGGTAAGCATTTCATTTCCCTGACTCGATACTGAAGGATAATCATAGTGTGAGAGCACTTTTCTTCTGGTGTAACCACAAAACTCAGCTGGGAGTTTGACTCCGGTCTTCATTTCTCTGAAGTGAAAGAACTGAATGGCTTTGAGTATGTCGGTAGTTAGCAAGCACTGGCCGAGCTTCTCTTCAAAAGCCGCCTTCTGCTGGGGGCCTGTAGGATATTTAAAGTATCTTAAGGTTTTAAAAGATTGCATTGCTTCACCTCTAAGGTGAATTGCTTCATCGAATTGCTTCACTGCCTGCTAGATGGGGCCAAAAGAAAAAATTTCTTAAGCAATTGGTCCCAATACTTGTCAGAAATTTTTTTAGAACATGGAGAAAGAGGGAGGGAGAGATAGAGAGAGATAGAGAGAGAGAGAGAGAGAGAGAGAGAGAGAGAGTAAGAGAGAGAAAGAGAGAGCCTGCCATAGAGGAGGAAGTATGGCATGAGGGAAATCTGGGAATTGGTGGCAGAAAATGTACACTGGTGGAGGGGTGAGTGTTGGAACATTGTATGACTGAAATGCTATCATGAACAGCTATGTAACTGTGTATCGCACCGTGATTCAATTTAAAAATTAATTACTTTGAAAAAAGTGGCTACCATTGAGGCCTAATAGGTAGCTCCATGGTTTTAAGCACTTACTTGGCAAGTTCAAGGCTGTGCATTGGTTCTCTGATCCCCCAGGTGGGTCGTCCAGAGTTGGCAAGAGAGGGCTTGAATAGATGGTCCAGTGGCTCGGAAAGCACCCAGGGGGAGCGGGGAGCTGAATCTCTGGGGCCATACAAGTTCCGTGGTAATCCCAACCACCCGACTCTCCGTGCTCCATGGCAAGGGGAAAGTAAATCCTCTCACATGTGAGCCCGGGAGATGCTCAGAGGACAGGAGCCCATGCTTCGCACAGGGAAGCCCCGAACCACATGTCCCCCATCAGAACCTCTTAGAGCAGTTGCCAAGCCTGAAGTAGCTGCAAGCACCGCTAGGTATGATCTCAAAAAGCAAAAGTGAAAGTCACTATGGGAGGATGAGGGACTCCCAAGGGGTGCTCACAGACCCCTGGGACCACTTCTGATGGTAATTGGCCTGGGGGTTCAATGCAAGCGCCCAGAGTACTCAGGGGCTTCCAGTTGGGGGCTTGCAGGACATGTGCCCTCACCCCTGAACTGTCTCCCTGGCCCCGAGTTACATTATCTACCACTTGTCCCAGAGCCCAGCATTGTTCCAAGCTCTTGATGTGAATGGTGCTGGTACTCCCCCTGGTTTAGAGAAGCATGAGAGGACATGCTAGGGTGAAGAACAAGACATGGACATGAGAGCTGGAGAGAGGACAGCAGGGAACACAGCTGGCCTGGGTTCAACCCCTGGTACCACATATGGTCCCTCAGCACCATCAGGAGTGATCCCTGAGCACAACCAGATGTGGCCCAAAAACCAAGAAACAAACAAAAGCATACACACAAAAATAATAATAATATTGCTTCTTGGGGCTGGAGAGCTAGTATTGCAGGTAGGGCATTTGCCTTGCATGCAGCCAACCCAGGTTCAATCCCAGCACTCCATAGGATCCCCTAAGCCCTCCAGAAGTGATCCCTGAGCACTGCTGGGTGTGGCTCAAAAACAAAAACAATAAAAGAAGAATGCTTCCCACCTGCCTGGGCTCCTCAGGAAAGTTCTTGATGGATTCAGGTAGATTGAATTGAAGGGGAGAGTAGCTTAGATGTCTGCGGGGCCTGCCTCACCACCACCTTCCCGCTACCTGTGTCTCTGCACACGCAGGGCCGGGAGGGGTGTTGGTGTCGGCTTTGGAGGCGCATGCCGATTCTTGTCCAGGAGAACACCCACGGATCACAGAACTTTGTGAAATGTGGTTTTTCAGAGCCATCCCAGAGATTCTATCCCAAGGCCTCTCGACACCCACCGTGCAGGGTGGCGAAGGCAGAACAGGCCTGCTGGACTTGACACCAATGGGCTGAGCTCCCGAGCTGTCATTTTCTCCCCTTATCTCATAAGGACAAATCAGTAGTCTAGTGGCTCTCAGTGTGTGTCTCTGAGAGGTTTCTTCCTGCCCACAAAGTGCACTGCTGGGAGCCAGTGACAGGGAAACACTGGACCCAGGGGACCCAGGAGACCCAGGAGGTAGCAGAGGGGCTTCCGGGCTTCCTTGCCTTCACACCCTCCCCTGCCCCCCACCACGGTCACAGCCCATCTGCTAGTGTGAGACAGGGGTTTGACCTGTTAGTTTTCCACCTCAGGCTTCTGTGTCAGGAACCTGGGACAGTGACGTTCCCCGCCCCCACCACCCCCACAGTGGGAAGCCTGATCCTTGTTGGGGCTACCATGCCATTCCACGGGGGCACGGCGCCCCTCTTTTCATTCTCCGACGGGTCAGGGCTGCTCCTATTTTAAACCACCAGGGTCAGAGTTTTATGTGTAATTACAGGAATTAGCTGGCAGGGACAC
The DNA here is from genome assembly GCA_028565675.1 of Sorex palustris. NCBI lineage: Eukaryota > Metazoa > Chordata > Mammalia > Eulipotyphla > Soricidae > Sorex > Sorex palustris. Next base: position 369 of record JAOXYA010020202.1, on the reverse strand, counting down.
AGGGGCGGGAGGCGTGTGGGGAGAAGGTTTTTGTCGCAATACGAATCCACCCTTGATGGTTAAGAACATCTTGTCCAAAAAAGAAGACAGCACTTAACTGTGAGGAGCTCAGAAATTGTGTCTTATTCAGGGCCGAATGCAGTGAGCCTTCATTGTTACCTTTTCTCCTCCATCAGACAGAGAAGCTGACGAGGAGAGAAGTGGAAGCTAAATTCTGTAATCTGTCCTTGTCTTCTAATAGTGTGAGTATTTTCTCTGGCTGCTATAACAGCTTGCTCTGCAATTTTCTGATATCCTGAAAAGGCCCCCTCCCCCAGCCCCCCCCCCCGGCTGCAAGTCGAGGCTAAGGAAGAAGTCAGGACTCTGGCC
>JAOXYA010020193.1:0-13510 GCA_028565675.1 Sorex palustris | reverse complement strand
AGCCTTGAATATAATCTCAGGGCTAGGATGAAGGAGACGTTACTGGGGCCTGCTCGAACCAATCGACGACTAACAAGCACTGTTCTAAGTGACAGACGTGAATTATCTTGATTGGTGTGCATGTGACCCTGGAGTAGTCATTATTATCATCAATAAATGTATCAGCTATGATCAATAGATTAGGGCCTCCAAGCTCTGATAATCAAGTGAATCATAATTCTTGTGAGTTACTTTAATGCAAATAGTAGTTTTATAATCCATAAACTCTAAAATTGATTTTGGATAAAACAAATCAAGCTTTGCTGAGGGCAGAATGTTGTTGCCCACCAGCCCCCAAAGATTTCTATGTCCTATTTTACAAAAAAAATAGGACTATTCTGCTCTATCTAGCTGGGTTCAAAGAAAATCCTAGGTTGTCTTTAAGAGAGTGGCAAGATGGTCAAAGCAGGATAGAGAATGGGAGACACTGTTGGCGTGGAAGAAGTAGGAAGGGGCTACAGTTAAAGAATACAGGGAACCTAGAAACTGGAAGACAAAAAGGAACACTTTCTTCTCTGGAGAAACAGTTTTGGAGGAAATACAGCTCTGCTGGCCCATATTTCAGCAAAAAAAATAAATAAATAACTTTGCACACTGTCCTCACAGAGGTAAGGTGATAAATGCTTGTTGTTTGAGCTACTGAATGTGACCGTGCATTACAATAGCAACAGGACATGAAATGAGCATGAATTCTGGCAAATTTAATGTTATCATAGGATGTGACAAAATTTGGGGGTTCTGAGTCAGGGCCAGGGGAGTTCAGTTTCTTTTAGAAGAGGTCACCTTATAAGAACTACTTGGATATCAGGGAACCACAACAAGACCCTACCATGCACCTATCTTATGTGCAGAGAACTCACTAAATTGTGCTCAGTTTTGATTATTCTCTAGAATAGCATTTCTCAACCTTTGTTCTGACTCATCTTCACTCATCTTGCTAGTGTTACTAGTCAGTTCTTACAATCAGTACTATCTGGAGTGGTCAGTCCCTGCCCTAGAGCATAATGTGAGGCCAACTGGTATGACTTAAGGCTCCCTAAATGAGGACACTGGCACAATACTCACAGTAGCTCCAAGACTGCCTCCAGAAGCAGAGAGCAAAGGCCAGTCTCTCTCTCTGGCAAGTCTAAATTTTGAAAGACACTCACACCAAGCTAGTCTGACGGGCAAGGGGGACTGTTTCCACTAGAGTGAAAGGCAGGCAGTGAAGCATCTCAGACACAGAAAACAGCATGAACAAAGGCACACACACACATGTCTGTGGCATTTCTAAAGAAAAGTCAAGTAGTTGACTGCAATTTGAGTATGGGGTACTGGGCACTGGGAGATGCCATGGTTAGAGAAAACCCTGATTGTCAGGGCCTAATGCCACATTAAGGAGCTTTGTATCCAAAAAGCAAAAGGCATTTAAAAGACTTTTCAGAAGGGAATGATTTTAACAAAGAATCCTTTTGTAATGGGACAAGTTATCTCCCACTTTTTATTCCATGAGTTCATGTCTTCTGTCGACTGGCTCTATTTTTAAATAAGACACTTTGTATTTATAAAGAGGAAGTGCATCCTCTTTTTCCCTAAAAATGATGTCAACAGAGCTAAACAATCTGCTCAGACCAGACCTAGCCGAGTCCCAGGGTACCCAGACTCAGGGTGGGGAGGTCTCTTGTCTGGCCTTTTACCCATGAAAACAGGGTGAGTGGGAAAAACCCTAGTGAGGCCAGGACAAACTTGTAAGTGAAAATTTGCTCCTTCAGCCTTAGAAGAATCTTGTTATAAAGTTAGTTGTTTAATTTTCATTTCATTCCTCCCAAAGATTTGCCACACTGTGTGTTGAAGGTCTTGTCTCAGGGATAGTCAGAAGCTCACTGACGTCCTATTAGGCTATTAGCAAAATACACTGCAGGTAAAGGCTTAAAATTGGGCATTCATTTCTAATCATTCTGGAACCTAGAAAACCCAAGATCAAGGATCCAGCAGGTTCTGTTCCTGTGAGCCTTTTCACTGAAATCTCCCATGGCAGACCCATGGTTCTGTTTCCTCTCTGAAGACTGGAGTGGGGACTCTCCCAGCTGTGCTCAGTCATCTTTTGTTGGTGCCTGGGTCTCCTGTAGTCAAGCATGTGCTCCAGATCCTCTAGCAGTTTTTCCAACCCCTTTTTCCCCTTTCTTGTAGGGCACTGTTCCCATCACAGGGTTTTCATTACATGAACACACTTAGACCCAATCCTGTCCCAAAGGCTACACCTCCTACTTCATCCCAGTAGAGGTTAGAGGTTCAATGAGTGTGTGTGTTAGGGGAATAATAAGATTTGGCTCAAAAGTCCTCATCTGTTAATCCCACAAAACACTGGTGTCATTTATTTCCTTTTAACAGCACTATTGTGTCCAAAAATAAAAGCTGACATGAGGGCATCTGTGTGTGTGTGTGTGTGTGTGCGTGTGCGCATATGTGCCTGTGTACACACATGCATGTTTTCTGTAACAAGGAAGAACCACGACTAGGCTTCTGTGAGATCTTGTACATATCATCGCTCTCATTTAAACCTATACATGGAAGAGCAGTGGTATGCTTTGTTGTGTAGGGGCTTAACATTTTCCAGTTTTGTGAGGACCAAGGAAAACTGAGGTAGTTGGGAATGTACTGATTTTCATCTACTTGACACAGGCATATGGACTTTCCTGGGAGGTTTATGGGCCCTCATTTGCTGGGAGGTTTATAGGCCGCTGGAAGCTGTTTGAAGATTCCACCCCATTAGTACACACTGCCTCCCTAAAGCCACCCGGTAAAACAAAGAATTCTAAGACCAGGGACTTACATTCTCAAAGACTTTAAGAATGAGTTGATAAGACAAGATATGCAGGCACAAAGATGGCCCCAGGAGTACGTTGCTGGATTTTGCAAATTGTAACAGGCACTTTTCCATTAAAATTGCATTTTAGATAAATAATGAAGGATTTTCTTTAGCATAAATGTGTCTCTAAAGGTTACATAGGGCACACTTTCACTAAACAATTGTATTCATTATTTATCTGAGATGCACATTAAAAGTCTGGATTTTCTACCTTATAAATAAATAAAAGAATACATACACTTTGGGATTCGCAAGAGAAGTATGAGTGGTTATCAGGAAGGAGTTGTGATGGCAGGTAGGAGGGTAAGGGTTGACTGCCCTGAGAGAGGGTAGCAGTACAGCTGAACAGAAAATCATGGAGCAGTGATGCCAGCCTGCCAGAGATTAGATCTACTTCTTCAGGACTCTGAGCCAGTACCCATTGAGGAGGATATGCCAGGGAAAAGTAGCAAGGTTCTTGGACCACAAATTATGCTATGTCCTCCCTACTCCCACCACAAGTAGACTTCTTTCTGCAGTCAATCACAGTATCTCTGCCACAGACCATCCAAGAACTAGTCCAAGTTGTTACCTTTTCCACTACCACTAAAGACAGAGAAACACAATTTTTACACAGGTGGCAACTGGGATTATACAAATAGAGATTAGCCTTGAACATTCCCTGAATAGACAAACCCAGTGTCATCCTACAAGGAGTCTTTCAATTAGCATGTGCAAGTTAAGCAAAATTCATTGGGCCTGGAACCTGGAAACAGCCCGGCAGTGTGATGGGGTGGGGGCGGGGGGCATAGTTCTGAGTTCAACACTGGGCACCAGCATCATTTGGTCCCCAGTACTCTGACAGATGGAGCCTTCGAGACCTCCTCTGAGGACTGCTGGGATGAAGCAATGAACCATGGAGTCTGGTGGGAAAACCTTGGGGCATGGACACCCGATCCTCTGAACCATACTCGGAGGCCCCCACTACTCCCAACACACACAGAATTAACTGGACTTGGGCCACTTTTTTGTTTGGAGGTATCTTGGAAGCCCATACTCGACTGTGTCCAGGCTTACTCCTGGTTCTACACCCAGGGTTCACTTCAAGAGGTGTTCAGAGGGCCATATGGTGTGTTGGGAACTAAACCACGTTAGCTGCATGCAAGGCAAGTATCCTACCCACTATACTATCACTCCAACCCCCACTTTTTCCCTGTTAAATTACCTATTTTATTACTGGTTTTTGTTTTACTTCATAGTTTTTTTCTTTTTCCGTCTTTATTTTTTTTTTGCAGGCTCACAATAATTTATTTTATATTATATTGCTTGTTATCAATAGATTTCTAACAAAATGATCAAAAATATTTCCTTAGAAGAAAATTAATGTAAATTGCTGTATCTCACCATGGAGACATTAAGTCCTTGTATGAGAGATCGCTAAGATTTTGTTACAGGTTAAGCATTATGTGTTATTATTTGGTTAGTAAAGATTAGTTGTTGTCTATGTTATATCCCATCCCATCTGAAGTACTACTACTGGATAATCATGTGGTCACATGCTCCAAGAAGTCCAGAATTTTGAACTGGGTGGTACAGCTGGGATTACAATTTTAACTGGGTGGTGGCTTTGGGATGTGAACGTGACAGCTAGAGCTTCCATAAGTACAGGGAGATGGAGGGAGGTAGAGCATCCTGACTCCTAGAAAGCCTGGAGATGTCACAAAAACCTTCATACCTGAATTTTCAGCAGATACATTTCTGGGTGAAATTTGGTCCCAAGATAGTACATTTTGGCTGGAGATATGGCGGCAATTTTGCAGTGTGGAAACAAGCAGCTGCCAGGGCTCTTTTTGGGCAGGCCCAGGGCTGGCCTCTCAGACGCCCCGTATGTGTCAGCTGGAGGATTTTTTGGTGGCTAGTTGACCTTTTTGATATTTATGAGTCTCTGAAGCAAGGCTGGTAGATGAGTTTACATGGTGCTGGAAGTGGTTCATGGGTATTACTCCTGGGGCTTCTGGAAGTACAGGGAGGTGGGGGAAGGTAGCCCATCTCAACTCTCAGAAAGCTTGGAGATTTCAGCCACAAAGACCTGCACTTCTGAACTTTCACCACGTTAATTTTTGGGTGAGGCTCGGTTTTAAGGCAGGCTTCTAGAGTCTGGCCAGAAGCAAGAAGTTTACAGTGTAGGAGCAAACAGCTGGTGGGGCTCTTTGGGAGCAGGTCCCGGGCTGGCCCACCTGGCTCCAGGTACCCTAGATGTCTCAGGCATGCATGGGTGTTTGAAGGATTTTTGGCGGATCTAGTTTTTTCTTAATCTTTATTTTTACTTGGTTTGGTAACATAAATACAGCAGTATTACTGTTTATGGTTCTGATGCAGTTACAGCACCTTCAGCACCACCAAAGTGCCCAAGATCATCTCCATTAAACTTCTAGTCTCCCTTAGGCTTCTTGCATATGCCTCTGAAATTCATACATAAAACTTAAACCATTCTCCCCAAATTGACATGAAAGAACCACTCACATATTCCCTCTCATCTGAGAAAATCCTAATATTACAGCCTGTCACTATGAGGAACAGCTGATTGCTTCCTCACTCTATCTGCTACCCACTTACAACAACTGGCCTCCAAGCCTTACTTCACTTCAGTTTGCAAAATACCTGGCTTTGTAACCCCAAAATATCTTTCTGGTACATGCACAATAAACTACACCAATTACTAAAAACATCCTCGGCTTATGAAACAATCTATAGATTATTGTCGTGCATGGTTAATGCTTGTATTTGAGTTCATTTTTATACACAAACATGTTGATTACCCACTTGTGGGCAAATGAGGAAGGTGAGAGAAATAGTAAAAAATGTAGGGTACATAGACTAAATATGAATAATAATGTTCTGTGAGTGGTAGAATTGGGGGAGGTTTTTATTCCGTACATTTTACTAATATTATTTTTTGCAATGAGTTGGCGTCTTTCTTATATTGCAAAGATAGATACATTGCTTTTTAGAAGCCACTATTACACATCTCAACCTTACCCTCCCTTCTCACAGGAATTAATTCTCCTCCTACACATTCTATTTTGAGCACAGTTGGAACTTGCATCAGCAGAGCTGACACCTCCGCTTCATACCACCTGAGCAGGTGATCTAAGCAAGTCCCTGGGATGTCGTCTTGAGACCACTGGACCACTTTGAAGACAGCAAGCAAAGCCAATAAATGTCGGAGTCCCAATAGAGACAACCTCCGCAGGTATTTTCCTACAGAAGAGAAGGAAACAGCCACGTTCCAGTTACTATCTACTTCTTTCAATTCCGCCTTCCCTTTGCTGATGCTGTGATAAGTGGACATCATACACTGGTCAACTGTGATGCTGCTGGGGTGGTATGTGCTTACTGGGGTGGAGGCTCATTTCTTTATTGTGGTGCTGTGTGCATTATTGCTGTGAGTGGGCATTTGGGTGCTCACCTGGCATCACATTCTGTCAACCAAGAGTCTCAGACACACTGAGCTGCTATGCATGGAAGCTGCATCCTATTGCAGCACCAGGTGTACCAGACAGCAAAACTGCCAAGACTTAGCATGGTGTATGTGGATAGCAAGGGGATTGCACTTGGAATCTCATGTCTGCAGGGCAGTACATTAGCCACTAAATTATACTGGGGCTGCCTTCTCTCCCCCACTCCTTTTTTTGTGAGCCACATTTAGCAGTGCTCACAGGCTATCCCAGTTCTATGCTTGGGAATCACTCCCAGCAGTGCTCAGGGGACCACGTGGTACTGGGAATTGAACCAGGGTCTCCAGCATGCAGAGCATGTGCTCCCGCCCACTTTTCTATTGCTTTAACTCCCTTTCTTCTATTTTTAAAATTCAGTCTTTTCTCCATTCCAGGGGCAAAACTATCACTGTTAAAATGTCTTGCCTTTGGTAAGAATTCTTTCAGATGTGAAGTTAGGTGCAGAATTTAAATGCTTCACTGTCACTGTCCTCCCAATGTTCATCGATTTGCTTGAGTGGGCCCAGTAACATTGTGAAACTTGTTACTGTGTTTGGCATATTGAATATGCCATGGGCAGCTTGCCAGGCTTTGCCGTGTAGGAAAGATATTCTCGGTAGCTTGTCAGGCTCTCCGAGAGGGGCAGAGGAATCGAACTCGGGTTGGCCATGTTGGCTGCGTGCAAGGAAAATGCCTACCCGCTGTGCTATCGCTCCAGCCCATATTTAAATGCTTATGAAAGTTTTATTTATCAGCGATATGGTGGCTAGTTCATAAAATATGAAAGCATCCACATTTACCTGAACTTTTGTACCTTATAAAAATCAGCTTTTAGAAATACAGAAAACAGAAGTTAAATACTCTTGAGAAGAGATAAAAATTAGACTGTATTTGGTTTGGATTCTTGAAGTTACTTTTTTAATATCATAGAAGTGAGTTTTCGCCTCATTTCATGAAGAAGACAAAAAAAAGACAAAGTTGTAAGGAAATAGGTGAAGTAAGTTCAGAAAATCTCTGAGTTACTCATGAACAATATTTTTGTTGGAGAAATCAGTTAAAGAAAACTGTAGGTCTACTATTCCCCAAAGCTGCTTCTCAAATCCTTTATCCCTGGTGGAGAGAGGGGTGTGTCTTTCTGGGGCTGGAGCAGTTGGCAAAGAGATTCTTTCTTCAGGTGCCTCCTGATTTTGTTGTTTTTCAGTTGTTCCCAGCAGAGCCCAGGGAACCACACAATCACAGGGACAGAACCCTTGGCTCCTGCATGCAAAACAAGCACTTCTGCCATCTCCATAATATCCTTCTGATTTTTTATTAACCCAGAGTTGCTCTTTTTTTTATAATTACTATTGTTTCCGAAACCCTAACATCCAAAGTATGACCACAATGTAAACCCTTTTGATGAAGATTGCACCAAGAGCCAAGAAGGAAACCTCTGCCCCTCCCAAAGCTCAAGCCAAAGCCAAAAGTTTGAAGGCCAAGAAAGGAGAGCTCAAAGGCATTCAAAGTCACAAAAAGAAGACCTACAAGTCAATCACCTTCTGAAGACCCAGAGTGCTGTGGCAATAAAGGCAACCCAGAGATTCTCAGAAAAGTGCCCCCACAAGAAACCAGCTTGAACATTTGCCATCTTCAAGTTCCCTCTGACCAGCCTCAAAAAGATAGGAGATAACAACACATGTGTGTTCATAGTGGATGTCAAGTGCAATAAGCAGCAGATGAAACAGGCTGTGAAGAAGGTCAATGACATTGATGTGGCCAAGATCAGCACCCTGATTAGACCAGACAGAGAAAAGAAGTTCAGCAAATCCTCGCTATGATGCCTTACATGTTGCAAACAAAATTTAGATCATCTAAACAGTTCAGCCGGCTAATCCTAAATGTATTTTTTCACCATATTAAAAACCTTTTTTAAAAGTATGGACTCAATTCCATAAGCTGCATTTGATACCTACTTTATGCCAAAAGCTAAAGAGCTAAAGATATAGACCTTTAGTCCTTTAGACCCTTAGGAAAGGGGGTGGCACCTAAGAAAATCATATTGCACAACTGTTGAGATTCCTTTCAGCTTTAAAATTATACAGAATTTTACTTTTTTTGAGTATTCTTTTTTTTTTCTTTTGCTTTTTGAGTCACATCTGGCCATACACAGGGGATACTCCTGGCTCTGCACTCAGGAATTACTCCTGGTGGTGCTTGGGGGACCATATGGGATGCTGAGAACTGAACCCAGGTTGGCTGTGTGCAAGGCAAATGCCCTACCCCCTGTACTATCACTCCGGCCCCCCCAGAATGCTACTTTCTTAGAGAAATCAGAACCGGAAAATAATTGGGAGCAAAAAAACTAAGCAGTTAAAATGAAGCAGCTAAAAACTAACTGTGGTTTTGCCCAATACAAATAAAAACACTCAAAAAGAAAGGAAGAAACACGGGAGCTTCCTGGAAAAAGGAAGCCCTCAGCAGGATCTTGCAAAACAAGACAGAAGACAGACCAAAAGAGGGGTTGGTAGTGGTGAAGGGCTCCACACATAAGGGCTCTGCAGCTTTGTAGGAGTTCCTGCGGAGCTCAGAGCTGCAAAGAGCTTGGTGCAGCTGAAGAGCAAAGGTAGATCTTCCAGGTCAGTCACACCAAAGTGGCTGCAGGTCAGTGCATAGCTGGCCTGATTTACAAAATACAGCATCAGGGGAGTGAATAAAGGGCAGCTAGATCAGACTGGTAACCTGGAACATGGCTCTCATGAGAGCTCTGTGGATGTAACTGACACTGGGGCTGATGGCTCAGGAAAGCTAGAACAGGCAGAGAAATGGGACCAAAAACAATGGCTTGAATCAAGACTAGCACTGTAGCACTGTCCTGCCACGCTCATCGATTTCCTTGAGCGGGTCCAGTAATGTCTCCACTGTGAGACTTGTTGTTACTGTGTTTGGCGTATCAAATACATCATGGGTAGCTTGCCAGGCTTTGCTGTGTGGGTGAGATACTCTTGGTAGCTTGCTGGGCTTTCCTAAAGGGGCAGAAGAATCGAACTCAGGTTGGCCAGGTGCAAGGCAAATGTCCTAACCGCTGTACTGTCACTCCAGCCTGGATCAAGACTAATGGGATAAAAATAATGATAAGTTCTGGAGATTCTTAGAAGGCAAAAGTGGAAGAATTGAGCTTGAAGGAGGGATTGATGCAGTGGGATAGGGTAGCATTCTTAACTGACTTCCAGTTTTCTGACTCAAGCAATTGAGGGATAATGACATTACGTGCCACAACCCCACCCCCCCCAACCCCAGGTAAGGAATAAAGAGAAGGCAGAGTTGGAGGTCAGGGAAAAGGTTCATTTTGTTTAGAGTGGATTTCAGAAATGGGGTGTATCAGATCTTCTAGAAGCACCCTTATGTCACAAGCCACATGTTCTTACACATGACTTTGAAATGTCCACCATTGAAGTGGGTGGGGGGTGCTGTGTTCTCTTCCCTGAAGCTGGGTGGGTCTTTGTGGCCATCTTGAACAACAGAGCATTATCCAAATGATGAGATGTGACATCTATCATAAAGGTTTCCCACAGCCAACTCTCCTGGGATGCTTCCTCTTGAAATGAAGTCACCAGGTTGTAAAGAAGCTCAACTGACACCTGGTGAGGAGACTGACCAGGGAAAGACCAGGTAGGGTGTTCTCCCAGGAGACAGCCCATCTGAGGTCCCTGACAACAGCAACACCACCCTGCAGACCTGTGAGTGAGGTAGATCCACATAGCTCCATCTCTGACCTGTCAAGTTGTTCCAGCCCTAAAGCTTTCCAGTTACGGTCCCTAACATCATGTATTACAAATCAGTCACCCCTGCTAAATGTACATAGAGGTTCTCACCCACAGCATATTAAAAAGACTGTTTCACACTGTTACCTTTGCAGGCAGCTTGCTTCACCACAACAGTAACCAGAGCAGGACACCTATGAGATATCACTTAAACCTCAAGTTTAGCCTGGATCATCCTTGGCCCCAGACTATAGAGAGAAGATAAGAAATCAAGTGGTAGGGAAGGGAGACCCTTGAGAGAAGAGACAAATGAGAAGCAACAGGGACAAGGGGACAGGGTATTCAGGTACATCAGTGGTGAGAAAGAATGATAGAGTTAAATATTCAAATCACAGGGTCAACAACACTGAGATCCTGTGACCCAAACTTACAACAAAACATAAAAAGGTGCCTGTGAAGAGGGCAGCTGGGAGTGGGGCTTGTGGGGAGAGACCTGGGAATGCCCAGGGAAGGAAAGCTGACACTTGTGGTGGGATTTGTGCTGGAACACGGTGTGTCTAAAGCCCAACTACGAATAACTTTGTAAATCACAGAGTTTAATAAAATAAAATATTTTTTAAAACCTCATGTCTGGAGTTCAGCATGTGCATGGTACTCACGATATAAGACTAAACTAGAGACACTAAAGAGCAGGTCTCTGGCAGAAAGATTCTAACGGAAGCCACAGACTGAGGCTCTATAGCAGGGAATGTCGCAGAAAAACACAAGAGGGATGAATATGGAGTCTAGAAGTGAAATCCTTAAATTTTAATTGCACTGAGAAGACAGAGAGCATGATGAGATGAAGCAGCTAGGGAACAACACCAGCCAGGGATCAGAGAGGAAACAAAGTATTTGAAGCATATATTTAGGTTTGAAACATAAAAGGACTGAAAAGGGGAATGCTTCAATTGCTAGCACCCAAGGACACGGCATGGCTGTGGCTCAGGGTCAGAGACCAACACCACCTTCCAGAGGCCTGAGAGCTGCAGAACACTGCCTGCAACCTCCCAACTCCCTCTCAGCCTTGATACAACTTGCAGGAAAGTCATGAAAAGGCTAAGCAGATAAAGGCTTAGCAGCAAAATTAAGGATTTTCTCTGTGCAGCTTCTGTGTCTGCTAGCACCCCTGGGAGAAAGGAATGGCATCCATTTTTCAGACCAGCTTCAAGAGACATGCAAGACACCCACTTTGAAGAGCATGGGCAATGTATCTCTCTGCCTTCAGAGTGCAAATGTTATCCAGAATCCTGGAAAAAAGGAACTATAAGTAATGTCTAGCTTCTCTGAGCAGAAAGCAAAAAATATGGGATGAGAATGAATGCTGATTATAAAACCTAAATGGACAGAACCAAGCCCAAAAGGATGAGGGTAGCAAGAAGTATAGAATAGAGCCTATTTTAAGGTTCAACCAAGAGGTGATGATGAGGGTAGAAGGGCAGTGGATTCTGGTATCCAGTCATGCTGCTTTCAAACCCTTAATACACTTTCTTCTTCAAGGGTTTTTCTTCTACAAGAGTTCATCACACAGAAAAGATGTTCTACACAAGGCAGGGAGATTGGAAAGTTGACAACTTCATGTGCTGTGTGCCAAGCACTGAGATGGGAATATTATGCCAATTTTCAAAGTGGCAGCTTAAATTATTCCCAAACTGGGACATTGGACAGATATCAGTCCAGCAGGGAGAAGGTTCCTACCCACTGAGGAAGGGTGCACCCAAGAACCTTCTGATCCTTTGGCTCTGTCAATAGCTCTGGCTTCAACATGCTCTTTAAGAGATCTGTAGATAAAAAGAGACAAGAGGCTTAAGTCCTTTTAGAGAGGCAGTTTTTAGGTACACATTGGAGTGATAGAAGCCAGTCCAAATAAGGACAAAGCTAAGAGCTGGAGGCTGGTACCCAACTCTACTCCCTGTGTCAGGGAAACAACCATATCTTCCATTCCTTGCAGGATTGCTCTAAGTGAGAGGTAAAGTTAGCTAATGATGGTCACTGCCACTTATTGGCCCCTATGTTTCTGGTGTTATGCTGCAAATGCTGCATGTTTTCTATGCATTTTCTTATTTTAAACCACAGGACAATTTTACGAGATAAAAGTAAACTGAGATTTCCAGAAATTAAGTGAGAAACCCATATCACACTGACACTAAAATGTGCTGTAGAGGCAGGATTTGAACCCTGCTGAGGGAAAGGCATAGCCTGGGGTCTGGCATGCATCCTGTTACTCAATAAACAGACAATGTGATTTTTAGAAAAATCTAGTCTGCCTCAACACCCCCCCCCCCCATGGCTTCATTGGTTCCCAGAGAGTGTGCATTGCCAAAGGGCAGGGATAGGGCTGAAACTTAAACCTCTAGATTCTGAGCCTGAGCCTTTTCCCTTAACCTAAACTGTCCTCACTGTATCAAATAAATCGCTTTCTAGAAAGGCTGTAACTTGAAGCTTAGCTCGCTGCTGGGCGTCCCATGTACATGATAACAGCGCCCTCTGCTGGCTCTAAGGAGACCGACTGGCACCATTCAGCAGTTCATTTCTAAATGAGTACACATGGATCGAATCGCATCCCTTTTTATTATCATTATTATTATTTTGCTTTTTGGGTCACACCTGGAAATTCACAGAGATTACTCCTGGCTTTGCACTGAGGAATTACTGGCGGTTCTGGGGAACCATATGGGATGCTGGGAATTGAACCCTGGATGGCATGTGCAAGGCAAAAGCACTACCCGCTGTGCTATTGCTCCAACCCATCCCTTTTAGTCTCTTACTGATATTTTAATATTATGTCATTTTGAGTCTTTAAAATCCTGGTGGGCCCAGAGGAGGATGAATCCAGTCTTGGGAATTCCTCACTCCTCAAAGATAAACCTCTCCTATCCTTGCCCACCCCAAGAATCACCTTCATAGTGAATACTATAAACAAAGCCACAGACTTGGGTGTGATCATGAATGAAAGCAAGCACAGGCTCCAATAAGGAATCCTGCTGGTGAGAGAAGGTGGCCAAGGTTCCAGAGAAGCACAGCACACACTCCATCACCTCCAACTCAGCTCTGTATGACCACTGACCCTCTGGCAAGAAAATGCTCAGGGGTGCATTATGAAAGCAATAAACTTAGAATCCCTCTGGGCACCTAACTCCAGAGTTTTTTTTTAAAGCTAGTCTTTTTGTTCTATTAAAAAAGGTGAAAGTCTGCCATTTGTTGCAACATGGATGGATCAAATCGCATCCCTTTTATTTTTTTATTTATTATCATTATTATTATTTTGCTTTTTGGGTCACACCTGGCAATTCAGCCGGCTGCGATAGCACAGCGGTAGGGCGTTTGCCTTGCACGCAGCCAACATGGCCGACCCGAGTTCGATTCCT
>JAOXYA010020183.1:0-13512 GCA_028565675.1 Sorex palustris | reverse complement strand
AAATTAGAAATTGAGCTCCCATTTGACCCAGCAATACCACTCCTGGGAATATATCCCAGAGAGGCAAGAAAGTATAGTCGAAGTGACATCTGCACTTGTTTGTTCATTGCAGCACTCTTTACAATATCCATAATTTTTGAGGGGGGTTGGTGGTTTTTATTCTTGTGAAGTTCTACCAGTGTCTTTTATGTCCTGGATATTAAATTCTTTTTTGATAGGTATTGGATAAATACATTTTCTTATTCCGTGGGCTATTTCTGAATTTTGGTCACTATTTCTTTTGAGGTGCAGAAACTTCTTAGTTTGTTGTAGTCCTATTTGATTATGTTTGTTTCCACTTGCTTGGTCAGTGGTGTTTCATTCTTAAAGATGCCTTTAGTTTCAATGTCATGAAGGGTTCTGCCTACATTTTCCCCCAGGTGCCTTATAGATTAAGGTCTGATGTTGAAGTTTTTAATCCATTTTGATCTGATTTTTGTTCCTGGTGTTAGACAGAGGTCTGAATTAATATTTTTTTTTGCATGTAGCTATCCAGTTTTCCCAGCACCACTTGTTGAAAAGGCTTTCTTTGCTCCACTTCACATTCCTTGCTCGTTTATAAAAACTTAAGTGATCATATATTTGAGACTATTAGATTGTACCCTTTACCACACATATTTTCAGTATCGCTTAATAGAATAACTCAAAACCCAAACTCTTTTGAGATCCAAGGAAAGTGAATGATACCTTGTGCACATATTAGAGCAATTATGGTACTGAAAATTTGCAGTTCTTTGTAAGGCTTCTGGCTCTGCCACTTTGTGGCCTTGGTCATGCCAAATAGCCTTCCTTGCTTCTAGTTTTATTATGGCTACAGCCCTCAATTTTTTAAAAAAAATTAATTATGGTTATTAGTAATAAAAGGAAAACAATAGTGTTATTGTTGCTGCAATAATGATTACTTCATCATGACCCAGGTGGGTATGTATAATAAGTCTTTTTTAAAGTACTTATAAAAGTGTGCTTATTTTGCATTTCCTTCTTTCTACAGTTTAAGCTGTGTGAGCAGAATAGAGGTGGATTATTTGGGGTTACCATACTTAATCAATTATCCAAAAACATTAACCGGCACACCTGTTAACTCCTACTTTTTATTACTTGCCCTCAAAGCCCAAAAAATTATGGTCTGCCCAATATGTTTTCACAATACATTGATAGCTTTTTTTCATGATTGATAGCTTTTTAATCATAAATTTCTCCCAAGTGTCTGAGTTTGCTAAGAATGACCATGTATCTGTCAGACTCTGTAACATAATAAGAAATCTGAACAGCTTCTCTTTGAGTTAAGAAGGTTGATGATTACGACTTTTCTCCAGCTGTGAGCTGTTTCCTGTCTAGCTTCACTGTACTTTCTGTAGAAAGGCCGTGTATCAGTGCAGTAGTGCCAGCAGAAGTGGTAAGTAGGACTGCGATTCTCAAAACAATGTCTCACATCATTAAAGTGCCACTGGTGAGGACTAGCTAAGAACATTTTTGTGATAAAACAGCTGTGGCCCAGGAACTTTTAAGTACTGGGGGCACAGAGCACTGAGGCAGAGTGACTTGCATGCTTCTAAGTGCTTTCTGATTCCTTGGAAAACCCACTTGATCTTGTTGCTGAGTCCCAATCTCTGGGCTAATAGCAGTGAGGAATTTGTTGCTTCTGTTTCAGTGTAGACTTTGAAGTCACAGAGGTTTGAAGACTAGGAGCCATAACCTTAGAGATGGTGAGTTTAGTGGTTTACAAACTTCAGTTTAGCCATGGAGAGTTTTGTTCCAAAGCAATGTGGCACAGAAGTGCAGCAGGGAAAGCTGATGGAAGGGACACTTCAGGTAGAAGTGGCTAAGGTAGGGTATGAGGCCTGACACCTCTGGGAATACTGTCTCAACTATTCCAAAGGTCCAAGAGGAAGTCTCTGAGAAGCAGTGGCATGAACCAATTACTCACTCTGACAAATGAGGAAACTGAGACCCAGGAACCTGAAGGGTCTTTCCAAGAGCACCTACCATGGAAAACCGTGGTTTTCATTGTTGTTCCCAATAGTTGTCTTACTGCACCTGTCAGAATGAATGTAGGTTTCAATCAGTTGAAAATTTGCAGTGTGTGTGTGTGTGTGTGTGTGTGTGTGTGTGTCTGTTTGCTTTATTTCTTTAGTGAAACAGAAAAGAAGTAGGAAACAGCAAGTCACCTTTTTAAAATCTCTGTGCTGTCATAATACTATTGAGTAAAAAATCTCCTCCCAATCTACCAGTGTCGAGACTCCCTCAGTTTTTTGGGTCAGACTATATACCCCTACGTCATGCACGGACACCAATTCTTTAGCAATGAATGTAGCCAGTGGCCTCCAGTTTCTTCACTGCAGTGATTGTTATGGTGGAGTTGGAGGTGGGGAGGAGCTTCAGGTAATCCAGTTCCTCCAACTGTCCATTTTAAATCTCACCTGCATGGGGCAGTCAGACAGTCAGTGGAAACAGTTAAGGGATAGTTTCTCTCTAGCTCTGCCCTTTTCTGGTCCCTTCCCACATGCAGTGGGATGGCAGAAGTAAACAGCAGCTCACACTGGAGAGTAAGAACTAGCAGCGAGAAGCCAGCTGCAGGCACCAGTGGCCTACAGAGATCATACCCTAAACTGGGAGAGACCTGAACTTGTACCCATGTATGCAGCAGCAGAGGCCCACTCACTTTAGGCTGTTAGTTTTAAAACTTATATTTTTTTGCTTTTTTGAGGGAACCTATTGGTATTGCTCGGGGCTTAGTCCTGGCTCTGGACTCAGAAAATTACTTGTGGTGTTGCTCAAGAACCACATGGAACGCTTAGGACTGAACCTGTTAGCTGTGTTCAAGGCAAATACCTTCTCTGCTATCCAACTGCCCCCATGACTTAGGCTGTTAAATAAAATAACTTCATGACCTCAAGTGCTGAGGGTTCTGCGGGTTAATTTTATCTTTTGTTCCCAAGGTTCAAAATTTAGCTGGGATTCACCGATAAATTGAAACAAAAAGGGGCTGTGAGGGCTGGAGGTTCAGATATTTGTACCCTTTCTGTTCTGTTCTGTACCACAACTGCTGAAAAAACTCAGGTTCACTTTGGGTTATTAATGAAAGAACTGAATGCAGTAGTTACTTCCCTCAGCTAGGCAAAATTCCAAATCACTGGAACTAGACTAAAATCATGGGTAAAACTTGCCAGTGATTTTAATAAGTAAATCCAATTAAGAGGTTTAGATGCAAAACTCTTGGTATTCTAGGTATTGCACTTAGAGTTCGCATTGAATTTCAAATCCATTAGTATATCTTGTAGCATAGAGAACTGTTTTTTTTTTCTTCAGAGATATTCTTTCTTTCTTAACATTTTACCAATTCTCTTGGCAGAAAAAATGAGAAGGGCAATGATTTTTATTTTCCTTTCTCATTTTTTAACATTATGTGCCTTTGGAAATAAACTTGAGGGAAGGCATAATCTCGTTTCTGTATATAGTGTAAAGGGCTTCTATGTCATGGTAAACAAGGCAACAAATATGAGAATTCTTTATATCAATGATTATAAATCTTTTTTAATGTCTACAGGCCGACTGCATTTTAGGAACAAGCCACTGAAAACCATAACTCTTATCAATATTATTTACCATTCTATATAAGTGAACAACCAATCATTCCATTTCAAAAACATAGCTTTTTCTTCTGTCATATGTGTATACAAAAATCCATATAGTTCTATAAAAACAAGCACTATAAAGAATACCTTTGTGACCAGGAAATGTAATTATCACAAAAATACTAATACACTTGAAAAGATATATTAAGTTTCTATACAATGAAGATGTAGGGATAGGAGAGATATGGCCCAGAGAGTTGGGTGTTTGCCTTACCTGGGGCTGACTTTGATTCTATTACAGGCACTGCGTATGGTCCCTAGAGCACCACCAGACATTATGCTAGCACGCCCTTGGTGTGGCCCCCAGATCAGTATATATGTATATGTATATAATATAGGACTTTGACTTTTAAACAAGAACAAAGGTAGCTTGATTGAAAAGAAGGTGAAACAAGGAAAGTATCCTGTGTTGTTGAGACCATCACGTAGTGCATAAAATTTGGGGGAGAACCAAACAATATACCTGTATTCATAGAAGACAGGGGCAAACTGAGCCAAGAGGAAGTGGATAATAATCGTGTATAGTGCTGTACTCCTTTGTGGTTTGCAGCTTTCAGCCTTGTTAAAGTACTTGGCATTAAGTTATGTTCAACTTAGACATACTGGGACCGATCATGTATGAGTTCATGTAATTTCTGCTTATATTGTTCCATTATTAATCTCATATTAAAATGTTAATATTATAGAAATATGCATTTTGGCAGAACTGACTAGATTGTGTTTATGTTCAGGCATGAGCTTCTATGACTGAAATTAAGGGAATTTTTGAGGAGCATAGTTAAATTGAGTATTGACCAAAGAGAGAACAGATGTTCTCCACTCAATTTTAAATGAAAATTTTCTTCTCTTATCCAGAAAAGAAATTTATGTGATCTTTTTGTGTTCACTTATTTTTGGTATTAGTTCATAAAAGAAACCTTTCATCTTTGAAAGCATTACATTTATAAGCAAATGAGTTAAATAGTTTAAATAAGGTTGGTGAAAAATTTCAGAGTAAATGGCTCCAGATTTGGTAAAGGAGGTGGTTTGGCTTCCTCGTTTCTCTCATTTTAGTCACTCTTGGCAGGGGAAATTGTTATCCTCAGGGCATCTAGATATTTTAGGAAAAAATTTAAGTTCTTAAGAAAAGGCTAATTTTGAGACTTGGTGAAATTCCATACATGTAGTTCTTGAAAAATATGTTTGCTGAGATATATAAGTCAGCAAAGTGGTGTTTGGATAAGAGCTATTTATTTTCAACACCTTAATTTAATCAAAGCTTAAAATTTTTATATTTTCTTTCTTCAGTTTTAATTTAGTAAACATATTTACAGGAACAATAAAAATACTTTCATTTTGAGAGGTTTAAATCTTGCCAGTACATTAATATTCCTTAAGTGAGACACAATATACTTACAAAAAGAAATGCTGGCCTTTTTTAGAAGCCTCAGGTGGGTATTGGAAATCTTTTGTTACTATTGCTAATTATCCACTTATTTTTGATTGGTAGTTCTTAATGCTTGTTTGGTTCTGTTGGCAATGAGTAAGAACATAAGGTCACTAGCAAAAGTAATTCTTTAATTATATTTAGCTGCCTGCACAGATATTTAAACTCAATATCTTGTAACTCCTTGGAAAGAATATCTCCAAAGTATCAAATTTAAAGAATCTGAGGTATTTTTCATGGGCTAAAAGGGTAATAAAAAGTACTTATTATGATTTGTCAACATTAAGAGAATATTAAAATTAGTAGTGCATCTCAACTTATTTTTACTACTTAATTCTTTTAATGTCTTCTTTTATTTAGTTTTCCATCATCTGTCTTCTTAAGTAAACTGGTTCAGCTCATCCAGATTTCAAGCCCCTCTTGCTATCCCAAACTACCAGATTGGAGTGCTGGGCTCAGCAGGAGGCCAGGACCAGACACCTGATATTAAGAGACCCAGTAGTTGTTTCAGTAAGACCCAGCACCCTACTAATAGTCTTCATATGCAGAAGGCTGTGCTCTGGAGTTTGCTCCTAAGCATCAGCATCTCTAGAAATCTCCCCGTGAAGTCACAAAATACTGATGACTTCATGTGGGAATTGGATAGAGGGGGAAAGGGGTTCAAAAAACGGGTGAAATGAAATTTATTCTTTGCTTAAAATGATCATGCTCAATTCATGAAAAACCCATTTCAAGCTAAAATCTTAAATTTATTTACACTTATTTCTATCTTTATTTACATATGCTTTTCATATCTTGGCTATTAACCATTTATCCAATGAATGGCTTGCAAATATCCTTACTGGTCTGTGGGTTTTTTTTAACTTTCTTTCTTTCTTTCTTTCTTTCTTTCTTTCTTTCTTTCTTTCTATGCTGAAGCTTCTTTGATGCAGTCCCATGTGCTTACTTTTGCTTCCATTTGCTTCTCCAGTGCTGTTGAGTCACTGAAGATAAGTCTTTCTTTAATGCCATGAAGTGTTCTACCTAGTTTTTCTCAATATAATTTATGGATTCAGGTCTGATGTCAAAAGTCTTTAATCCATTTTGCTTTGACTTGTGCACAGTGTTAGGTAAGGTCTACATTCAAATTTTTCTTTGCACGTGACCGACAAGTTTCTCCACTTTATGATTTTTGTTTTACTTCTTTATTGAAGATCAACTAATACCTAAGGATCTGTTTCTAGACTTCCAATTCTATTCCATTGGTTGGATGGTCTGTCCTTATTCCAATCTCACACTGTTTTGATAACTGTAGCTTTACAGTAGAGTTTGAAGTTGAGGAAAGAGATGGCTCTCATCTTCTTTTAACTAGGAGTATTTGCTATTTGAGGGTGCTATTACTTCGTATGAATTTCAGGAGTGTTTGATCCATGTCTTTAAAAATGTCATGGGTATTTTTATAAAGATTCCATTGAATCTGTATAGTGGTAAGATTGCCACTTTGGCAACGTTGAAACCACCAATTCTGAAAAGGGGATGTTTTCCATTTCCATGTACCCTCTTTTTGTTTCTTTTTAAATTTTTGTGGTGAGGCTTTGGAGTAGAGTAAGCACTCTTACGAAGTGCTTAGGAAATCTGAAAGCTCCTTCTGACTATATTCAGTTGACTGCGCTAATTGTTTAATGGGAAAGCCCAAAGATGAACTGCTCAGGCTCTGCTTTACCAAGGATTAGCTGAGTAATCCTGGCAGTGCCCAGGGCCTCATGGCCACAACTGGTAGTGTTTAGTGACAGGCTGCACCTGTCAATATTCGGCAGACTATGTGGTTCCCAGAATCAAACCAGAATTGACCACATGCAAGACACGTAACTAACCACCAAATGTACCTCTCTACAATCTTTATTTTAAAAAGTGGTATGGGTCCATGGGTGCAGGGAAGCTGACACTCTGTGGAGGGGCTTCTGGTGTTAGAGTACTGTGTACATTAAACTTGATCAATCACAGTGCCTCAATAAAATTTTCAGAAAAAAACCCTCAAAAGATATAAAATTACCTTTTATATTATTTCTGTTTTAATCAATAGTGTCATGTGCCTATCTTCGTGGTCACGGATATAATTTTGGATTAAAGAACTCTTATCCTTAAGCCCTTTACTACAATTATGACAATGTTAAACCCCACATTGCTTTTTGAGTGAGATCTTTAATCTTTCCCATCAATCTTTAATTGATTCTTCTAATGATTTCCTCAGCTTGGTGATCATTGAGATAGTTGTTTCTCTGAAATCATCTTCAGGCAGTTTAGACTGTTTTGCTGTACTTGAGGACTTTCCTGAATTTCTGTCCTGATCTGTAGATTCAGTGAATTTTTAAAAATTTTTAAACGATACCTTATGTTTCTTGGATGCAAAGTGTTGAGTCCCACGTTCTAGCTGGCCTGAATGTAATACTGAGTACCTGTTCAGAGTCTCAGGCTGGCGCCTGAGTTTTGACAGCCATAAATGTCTGTGAGTATTTCTTAATGTTCACTGGTGACTGTGACTCTCAATTCGGGTATATCTTAACTATAACAGTTCTTGTGTGCACCTGAATAACAAACAGTGAATTTGTGGTTAGTAGCTACTTGTAGAGCGGATGTTTAGCTGGTCTGGGCTCATGCTCAGAGTTTCCACTTTGGGGTCTGGCAGCTGCTAGGACATTGCAGTTCAACTGACTTGGACAGTGACGAGATGAGATAGTGATCATGTGTGTCCTGTAACAGCTGTTGTGTGAACTGCTCTTAAAACTAAGGGGGATTTTTTAATTTGCCAGTACCAGTTTGAGGAAGGCTGATTTGAATCACATTCTGATGGGTAGGATTCACCTTCAGGATGTCCATATGCTGCTGGGATGTCAATTCCCTGTTGTCACCTAGGGAACAGTTCCTTCCAGTTGCAGCCTTGGGACAACTGCACACTGTAAGTACTGTGTACAGCCAGTTCCTGTTCTTACACAGTATCTGCAGGCACAAAACTGAATCTCTGTAGAGTCTTTGTGTTCAGTGTTCTCCATATTAATTTGGAGATTAAGTCTAGTTTCATGACTCCAAACCTGTTCATTTCTATAGGAGATAAGAACTTGAATGTTGGGATCAAGTGTGGCAGAACTGAAGCTAAAATCCTGTTGGGCAGGCTCATCTCATGAACAGCTGCTCCAAGCCTGTCCTGATCTGTAGATCTGTAGGTTATCAAGCCTCTTTTTTGCCTCAGTGAATTCAGGTACAAAACAAAACTGTTTTAAAAAAAAGACATAACCAAAAACTTTTGCACTCATTCTGGCAGAAACCTGCTTGCTAGAGCCACATCTTCACAGGTAGTGAGAAAGTCAGCATGGATGTGAATGGGAAGCCCTGTGGACTGGGGCTGATTTCAGGAATGGCTGCCCACAGCTTCCGCCTGAACTGCTGCTGCCTGGTGGACAGAGCAGTCTTTTTTGTTACTGAGCAAGTGCTGGTATAAAGTTAAGGTCCTGTAAATCCATTAGGTTCAGCACCTTCTCCCCCGAGGTTGGCGTTTTATATAAGGTAACAGCTTGCTGGCACTAGCTAAATTTGTATCCTGACCAAACAAGACTATTCGACATATCTACATGACAGAATTTTACAGATTTACCTCTTTTCTGGAGATTTGATGCAGTTTCTTCAGTTTTTTCCTTAATGTTTCAACAAATGAAGTTGCTTTCTTGGATGGCTCTTGAAAGTTTGAGTATAGAATGGTTTCCCAAATGATATTGGTTCAAGCAGAGGAGAGCGGAAGAGGCAGTGACTTCAAAAGATAATGTTACTGCTTGCCTACTTGACCCACTTCTGTATTTCAGGGGGAGAATCTTGGGAAGGTTGCTAGGACTGCTAAAGTCCGTTATGCACATACACCTACATGCAAGGATGCCGAGGTCTCACCAGCTCCCCAAAGTGGTCAGTAAGCTGAACCTAAGGTTCTTTTGACTGCACATGGTAGAACTTGGTCTCCACTACCTGAGTTTTGGGTTAGCCTTAGCCTCAGAGTGAAGTGAAGGAGGTTTTTTTAGGAAAGGAAAGTTAAGCTTCAAATTCTACCCAGTATTCTCAGGCTTTAAACTGTTTTTGTTCTCTCCTTTCCTCGATGAATATTTGCTGCCTGTTGGTGCAACTTTGCTGCCTTGTATCTATTCTGTTTCTTCCTGAGCACTCAGGTTTTTTCCCCATTATTCTCTAAGACCTAGACTGTTTGGTTCAGGGGACATTCCTTAGACAAATCTACGTTTTTTGTTGTTGTTGTTAGGAGATGATTTTCCATAATACAACATATCAAGGGCTGGAGCAGTAGCACAGCGGTAGGGCCTTGCATGCAGCCGACCTTGGTTCAATTCCGCTGACCCTCTCGGAGAGCCCAGCTAGCTACTGAGAGTATCTCGCCTGCATGGCAAAGCCTGGCAAGCTTCCTGTGACATATTCAATATGTCAAACACAGTAACAACAAGTCTCACAATGGAGACTTGTGGAGTCTCACTGGTGCTCGCTTGAGCAAATCGATGAACAATGGGAGGACAGTGCTACAGTGCAGTGCTACAACATATCACACCAAACTTATTCCCACTCCCCGAAGGATTGTGGTGGTAGAGAGATGCTCTGGCATGCTTCACTGTGTAGAGACATAATTTGACCAACTCTCTCAAAGTTTGTACTATCTTCTCCTGGGACATTTGTAATCATTTTTTCTCGTTTGCTGCTAAAAATGTTCATTGGGAATGGGTTTTGACTTCTCCAACTATGAATTAAAAATGCAGGTTTAAAAAGACTTCTGAAAAATTAGAGGTCAATGCAATGAGAATCTTGGAGTCAGTTTGTAAAACACTGGACATCATTTTTATTTTTTAAATTGAGTTTAGTCACTTTCCAAGCCTGGTTGCAGAAGTTCCTGGAACCTTAATGACCTTCTATGCCTGATAAGACTTCTGATAGATAAGATAAGAAGCTTTATAAGGTAAGAATAAAAAGTAAATCACATTTTTTATGCTAAAATTTCATTAGGCCTACAGCAAAAGATGGAACCAGTCTTTTTACAAGGAAAATTTTACTATGTACTGAAACCAAGTAAAGGCCCTTTAAATCTGGGCTGAAGAGATAGAACAGCAATAGGTCATTTGCCTTGAACGTGCTGGACCCGGGTTCGATTCCCAGCATCCCATATGGTCTCCTGAGCACTGCCAGGAGTAATTCCTGAATGCAGAACGAGGAGTAACCCCTGTGCACTGTTGGGTGTGACCCCAAAAGCTAAATAAATAAGTTTAATGTTTATTCTTGAAACTGATCATTTAAAAAAGAAGCATTCTTAACCTGTTTGGGTTATATGGTTTTTTTGCTCTAGTTTTTCTTTAGAGACCTAGAAAGAAAAATCTTTCTCTTTTCCCTGGGGTCAGAGTACACTTTTGACTATTAATAGTATGTTGCCTCATGGGAGTAGGTAATAAGATGTTGCTGTTTTTTTTTCTCTCTCTAGATTTGTCTCTCATTATTTTCCCCAAATGGCCAGGATGAAATAAACTCCTTAGCCAGCCCTCATTGTCTGGTTTAACCATGCCAGCTTATATTTGTCCTCCCCTCTTTATCTAAAATGAAAAGGATTGTTCCAAGTGTATTAATAAGAGCCATACGACTTGATAGAACACTGGACTTAGAGTGCATTGATTGTCTCTGTCTACCACCCTTCTACTTTTATTATAATTAATTTTATTTTATGTCATAAAAATCAAGAACACAAATCTGCTTACATAAAATATTAAAATACTTTCTATTTAAATGTAGAGCATTTGTCTTTATATACATTTTAGGAATACATATGAGGCAAAGATCTCTACAATTTTTTTTTAATTTTTTAAAATTTTTATTAAAAGAAACAGATAACAAAATTTTTTGTGATTTGGTTTCAGTCATACAATATTCCATCACCTGTTCCTTCACTAAAGTACATTTTCCACCAATGTTACCAGTTTCCCTCCTACTTCCCACCCTGACTACACTTTCATTTTCTCTCTCTCTCTCTCTTTCTCTCTCTCTCTCTTTCTCATTTCTCTCTCTCTCATTTCTCTCTCAGTGATCAGAAAGTTTCTGAAAAGAGGTCCTTTGACACCAGAGAATATTTTAACACCAGTGAGCAATAGATTGTGTTCCTGGATTATAATGGAATACGTGATTGTATTTCAAGAGAAATAAGAGGGTAGGTAATAGAAATACAAAGCAATCATAGTAGAAAATAACTGTAGAAATAAACGTTATTTTAGTGATGCTACATGTTTTATCTGAGGTAATTGAATAAATGGTGTTTAATCAGGCTTGATATTAGAAGACAGAAAGGAACAGAGAATGTAGAAACAATCTGTGTAGAGAGAAAACAGCACATGGAATGATGAGAGACACAGATTGGAATCCAGGTTGAAAGGGATGGGAAAAATATAAGGTTATGTTTAACTGTAAGGGACTCCACATTGGCAGGCAGAGGAATCATTAAAGATCGGATCTAGGAATGGTCAGTAGGGTCAGAAACAGGAGAATATTCCATGGAAGATTTAGAGGTGGAGCAGATTCAGAATGGGTTAAAGGAAGCTACCAAAGTGTAGAGGGTCTGTCTCCAACCGAACAGAGCATAAAGCTCAAGTGAGCCAGACAAAAGCCCATCAATACGACCATCAAAATATAATTATGTGCCATTTTAGAGGAATGTATCAAAACGTCCTAAGAATATTAAAAATATAGAATGGGTAAATTCTGAGTTAAGGAAAACCCAAGAACAAGGATATGAATAATTGATCAATTTTTTCCCTTTTCTCAGATTTAATGAGAAAAAGAATTATCATTTGTATTTGACAAAATTTATAGTCTACAAAGGAAGTTCAATAATGATAAATTTTTAGGTTTCCAACAGTGTAAATTTAGAATATCTAAAATATTAAGTTAGAAAAAGTAAATTTTCAATTATGATAGCAAACATTAATCAAGTCAAATATTATAGTTAGCATAATTAATTGTGCAACATACATTATTTATTCTTGTTTTATAAGAATTATTTTATAAGCATTTTCCAAAAGTAGCTACTGAAAATTGTACATTGTACAAATAACTAGCAACATTAAGATCTCATTAGCTATTTGAGGAAAACACAAGGTTTATTAACAGATTGCTGATTTTTTTTTCTATCACACCAAAGCTTAAACCTTCAATCCTAAATGTGGTTGAATAAAATATGCTCCTGTAATTTAATAGACTTCTACATCTAACTGTGACTGAATTCCTGTTCCTGTATAAGGACTAAGCCTTGAAAGTCATTAAACCCTCTTTCACTGCTTGCCATCTGCAAGTTAATAAGGAAACTGATTCTTCTTCTCCTGCATACAGAATGCTGTGAATGTTTTGTTTCCCTTGTCTTTGATTATTTTTCCATCCCAGCATTCTCATTTCTTTCTCTCCTGAGTTTTGACCGGCACAATTTTAGAACTTAAAATGTATCTTCTGCATTTCTCATAGCCTTAATTTGCATTGTAGTCTATTTCTGATTTTTTGGGTTTAATGTCTTCATTGTTCTTTTCCTGTTTTCATAAGTTTTTTATAACAAGAAAAATGTGGTGGAAGACAAGCCTGAGTTAAATGTTATTTCTCTATCTTCCTGCCTATCTATCTATCTATCTATCTATCTATCTCTATTATACAGACATCTATCTAGATACATATTTTTGGGTAGAGGAGGGGCCATTCCTGGTAGGGCCGAGAGGCTACTCTTAGCTCTGTGCTCAAGGGTCACTATTGGCAGGCAATACTCAGGGAACCAAATGCCATGCTGCTGACTGTCGTAGGAGCAGTTATTTAATTGTATGTGGTGGGTGCTTTAACCCCTATACTAACTCCTGTGTAGGAATTTCCCCTCATGTGAAGCAAGTTGATCTGTGGACCCTGCACCAGGCATGACTCTTTGCAGAATCTCTAGATGACTTTGATGACATGTGTTTTTATAGGGATTTTCATTTTGGTGATGTGGGAGACAACTGTTGGGAGAAGATGCAAATTCTCAGAATAGACAGAGCATACAGCTTCTTGTTTCTAAAGACAAAGGAACCAAATCGTTTCCATTCTCTTTCTATTCCACACCCTTATTTTTCATTAACAACACTTTATTACATTCAGTGAAGTGTATATAAATTATATAAATTAGAAACTCAGTACAATTAATTTTAACAAGTGTGTATAACCTGATGGATATGTAAAAGAAAGTAGTAGTAGTAGTAGTAGTAGTAGTCGTAGTCGTAGAAGAAGAAGAAGAAGAAGAAGAAGAAGAAGAAGAAGAAGAAATAGAAGAAGAGGAAGAAGAGGAAGAAGAAGAAGAAGAAGAAGAAGAAGAAGAAGAAGAAGAAGAAGAAGAAGAAGAAG
>JAOXYA010020168.1:0-13512 GCA_028565675.1 Sorex palustris | reverse complement strand
TCTTCATGTTCCCAGAGCGAACAGATGCCATTGGGCTACACTAGCACGCAACAGGGACAAATGGAGACGTTACTGGCACCCGCTCGAGCAAATCGACGACTAACGGGAAGTTAAGTGATTAAGTATTGGAAACCATATGGGATTCCAGGAATTGAACCCGAGTAGGCTGCATGCAAGGCAAAATCCCTAGCTGCTGTACTATCACTCTGGCCCCTAACCTTCAGTTCTTGTCCAGCTATTATTGTCATACTGGTTTCTTCTCTGTCTTACCTACCCTCAGCCTCTAACACACACTGTGGTTAGTTCCAACCATTGACCACTCCTCCTAAGCCCTCTT
Source organism: Sorex palustris (assembly GCA_028565675.1). NCBI lineage: Eukaryota > Metazoa > Chordata > Mammalia > Eulipotyphla > Soricidae > Sorex > Sorex palustris. Next base: position 13,175 of record JAOXYA010020168.1, on the reverse strand, counting down.
TTCCCTGGCCATGGATATTAGTCTTCTACTACATTCTTATTACACTCTTCATTACCCTCTTTGTCACCATCTCTATCACCCCTATCAAACTGCATCTTCAAATCTCTTCAAGATCACCATCCCTCTGGGTCCTATCTAATTTTAAACATGCTTCAATGCCTTGATCCATTCTTCTGTGGTGGACATTTGGGTAATGCTCAGCTATCAGAATGCACAAGATCATTTAATTTACTGCTATATGGATGGAAATAAAGGACATTAGACTGAGCAAAGTCAATCACAAGAAGAGGAAAAGAGACAGAATGATGTATTTCATGTGTGGAATTTAAATATACACAAGCAGGGAGCAACAAATGGCCAAAGGCAGCAGAATTAGAGAATGGGTCTTTAGCACGGAGTTTCCTTGGAGTGGGATGGGAAAGACCTTTGGGACACTGGGGAAAGGAAGCAGATACCCATGGTGAGTGTGGTGTTGGCATAATGTATGCACAAAACTAACACCATAGGTGTTGTGAATTACAGTACATCCCTTCAAAAAAATAAAGTCGAATAAAAACATGACAACCAAGAACTTTCTCATTCCTAGGAAGATACTTCTCATTTCTACAACTCAGCTTGTTCATCTTATTGCCATAATCTTTTACTATATTTTTACTGTTAAATTTCTATTACACATCTCCTACTCCAATCCTGTAATCATAGTTTGTTGGTTTTCATGTATTTGAACTGGGAAATATATCTTTTGCTTCAAACACATATTTTTAAGATTCACCTTTATTCTTTAGGTCAATACCCCTTGTTTTTCTTCCTTTTCCCGATAGTGCTTCTGTCCCTTTTAGAACTTTAGACTTGCTAGAAAGGGTTATTAATTCCAAGTCACTGAAGGTAGACTGGGCCATCTGTCATGAATTCTTACCTACGAAAGAAAATATTAGTAATTACCACTTAGTACTTGGTGCTAAGTACTGGACACTGAATGAGACTCCTGACTGGAATCCTGTATTCATTGCCACCGAGACCCTAAACACTGGTAAGACTAGTTCCCGCGCTGGGGGCTGGGAATTGAGCTCTGAGGGCTAAATGGTCGTTGGCTTCAGTTCTGGCAGCGAATGAGTGACAGACTCAGCCTGCAGAGTCAAAAGTCCACCATCCATATGACATTTCTTCTGGAACTTTTGTTAATGTTGAGTTTCAATTTCTCCTTTAAATTTTATTTTTATTATTGTTAAATTTATGATGATGATGATGATGATGATGATGATGATGTAAAAAATAACGGTGTAGAAGATCTGAGAGACAAAAATTCTGGACACTCTGAAATTGACTGCACCCCCTTTGTTTGGACCACCCAGTCAGGGAAGGCTTCAGCTTCCTCTGTGAAGGCCGTCAGAGTCCATTTCCTGGAGTTAAAATTTGACAAGAGGCTGAAACACTTCGGAGTAAGCTGCTGCCACCTTCCCCACCTGCCACTGCTGATTCTGTCCCTCTCTGTTTGCCTGCCATGATCTGTCCTTCCTAGACCATCCTCATCTGGGGCTGGCGTGCATTTGTTAATTACCTTCTCAGAGCCAGCAGATGGTGCAGAAAGCACTGTATTGTCTGTGGACCAGGGCCAAGGAGAGAGAGTGCGCTCGAAAGAGAGGCATCTGCTTATTTGTTTAATTTCCTTGGGAGGAAATGGTGGGTATAGACATGAAAATAGTCGTCCCCAGCATTTCAACTGAAGGAGCACTGTGTCTGTTGTATGAACTATAAAAAAAATCACTTCCCCAAGGACTTCACATCCCAGGCAGGTACCGAAACCTGGGAGCAGACCGTGCCGCTACAGAAAGGGTCCACTAGCTAATCCGGATTACTGGCCAGATTGGCCTCTGGCTGAATACAGAACTGCTGCCTTTCAGGTCTGATTCTGAATTTGGATATGAAGCGTCCAGCTGAGTGGACACCCTCCTGAAGAGTCTTACTATGTACCCCAGCCCACCTCCAGGTGTTTTTTTCCCCTCCACTCACCAAAGGACAGGTTACTTCCAGATTTACAGGGAATGATGGCTTTCTTCTTCTCAGGTTTGCAGGTAGAAGCTTGGAAGTGAGTCTCTCCCCTGGCTTGACCAAATATTCCACGTGGAAGGGATCTCAGGGCCTCCCCATTTCAACCTCCCAGGGCCTGAGCCATAGTACAGCAGGGGAGGGCTCTTGCCTTGACCTGCCAACCCGGGTTCAATCCTTGACATCCCACAGGAGCTATTCCTGCATGCAGAGCCAGGAGTAACCCCTGAGCATCGCCGAGTGTGGCCCAACAACAGCAAGCCAAACACACAAAAACTACTTGAACCTCTCTCTCTCTTTCACTGTGAAGGATTCTAGGATGGCCGTGGGAGGGGGCAGAGGGCAGGTGCCCACCTCTCTCAGCCTGATCCCGTGCCCTCCACAGCTCGGGCAGCTGGGCAGAGGACGGAGGACGGAGGCCGAGTGAGGAGGCACCCACGGGCCACTCAGCAATCTTCTAAGGTGCCCGCTGCAGATAGGATGGCAAGATTCACCCTCCAGAGAGGACCAGGAGTGAGTCCAGACCACGGGGTCTGGGTCGGGGAGCGGGGCCGGGGAGTCTGAGGGGCCTGCCAGGAAAGGGCAGCAACAGCGCCCAAGGGCAGGGAGGTCGCGGCGTGACCCAGTGAGGCTGGTGAGGGCACAGACTTGGCAGTTTTTTTGTCTCCTACAAAATATTCTTCCCTTGGGTCGTAGTGAGGGAACAGGGGTCGGGCGTCGGTTGCAGCGGTGCAGTGGGCGCGCCTGCTGCCACAGCTCCAACGCTGCAGCCGCTGAGCCTTGGACCGCACCTGTCAAGGCGGCAGGTGGGGCGGGCGTAGGGGGGCTGAAGCAGTGGCGCGCTGGCGGAGGAGGGCTGAAATGGGATGGGACTGGTATTGAAACCTCTTCTGCCTAAAAATCAACGGCCAACAACTTTGTAAGTCACAGTTCTTCTATTAAGTGAAATCTGAAAAAATCTCGGGCTAGAAAAATGGTATTCTTGCCTTTTATATGTCTGACTTGGATTCAACCCCTGGCACCTGATATGGACCCTTGAACCCCACCAGGCGTGATCCCTGAGAGGAGAGCCGGAGTAAGCCCTGAGCACCACTGAGTGTGGCCCCCAAACCAAAAATCAAACAAGAAAACTAAAATAAATAAATAAATCCCTCCCTTACTGTAAGAAAGACCCTCTTCACTATATTACTGAAACATTTTAGGGCCTTATTCTGACAATCAGATCCCTAATGCATCTGAAAGTCACTTTTGCTATGGCATGAGGCAGTGCTGTAATCTCACCTCTTTTTCTCCCAACATGAAGCACCATTTTACCAGCAATCTTTCTTTAATAATGAGATTTTTGTTATTATTTTGGGGATACCGCCGGTGGAGTTCAGGACGTACTCTGGGCTCTGCATTCAGGGATCACTCCTGGTAGAGCTCAGGGGACCGTGTGGGATTCTGGGGATCAAACCTGGGTCAGCCACATGCAAGGCAAATGCCCTCCCTGCTGTACTATCACTCTGCTGCAATAATGAAACTTTTTATTTCCCTGCTGGTGTGCAGCAACACCCAATCATCCATACAATAGACCCTACATATGTGTGCCTTAGTACGGGGATCTTGGATCTACTCCAACTGGATGATTCCATTTTTTCTTTCTGTTGTGTCCACAGCATTGCATTCCTTTTATTTTGGAAAGAGGATGTTTTCCTACCCCTTCTCATTCTCATCATCTCTTGAAAGATGTGGCCACATGATCCAGGCTGACTTTTTAGCATTCTCCATCTTCTAAACAAGGTGATTGGTTTAAAATTGGTCCCCTGAAGTTAAGCAAGAAGCCAAATCAAGAGAAAGCACAGTTGAATGAGACAGAGGATTGTAGCCCCCCCGCTCCTGGATACAGCCATCTGAAGCAGATTGTTTGAACTTTCGAAGGAAGTAACTTAGTCAGTAAATGCTCCTACTTTGTATTTGTGCCCATGGAGAGGTTTTATCTCTGCAATTAACAAATAATGATGAACAAACCACAGCTGCTGGCAGAAGAATCAAGAGGATATTCAGGGACGAGTCGGTATTTTCTGACAGTTATCTCCCACCCAAAGACAAGAAGACAAAAGTTCCAAAGTGCCAAGGAGCAGGACCTTCTCTAGGCTTCTTAAGAATGGGAAGTTGTTAGGTAGGTCAGGGTCAGTGCATCTTAGATAGCGCTAGGTCACATATGGAAGTGAGTGGGAGTGAATTTTGTGGTTGATGGGGAGTTAGGAAGCACCCATTTCTAATTCTGAAGTGTAAGAATGCCCAGTCTTAGCCTGGGGAATTTCCTCAGCAGCTCTCACTGGAAAAGGACTTTGGTTTTGGAGTGAATGACCTGAGGTTGTCTGGCTTGGTAATTACAGATAGCAGGGTCATTATCTTTGGAAGTCATTTAAATTATATATATTTTTTTTATTGAATCACTGTGAGATTGATCATTACAAAGCTGTTCATGATTGGGTTTCAGTTACACAATGTTGCAATACTCATCCCTCCACCATTGTTCATTTCCTAGCATCAGTGTCCCCAGTTTCCCTCCTACTATGTCCCAACTGTCCCCCACCCTCCTGCAGCCCACTCTATGTCAGACACTTTACAATTTTCTTCTCCCTGTCTCTCTCTGTCTCTCTCCACGTCTCTCTGTTTCTCTCTGTTTCTCTCTCCTCTCTCTTTCCTCTCACTCTCTTCTCTCTCTCTCTCTCTCTCTCTCTCTCTCTCTCTCTCTCTTCCCCGCCCCCAGCCCTCTCTTTTTGGGTATTGTGGTTTACAATACAGATACTAAAAGGTTATCGTGTATATCTTTTACCTAGATACACACGATAAACTTTCAACACTGAGTTCTTGTCTGGCATGATAATGTTCAACTATTATTGTCATACTTGCCCCTTTCTCTGTCTCACCTACCCTCTGCCCTGAAAACACTTGTGGTAGATTCCAACCATTGACCAGTCCTGCTGGCTCCTGTTTTCCTTGGCCTTGAATATTAGTCTCATACTATTTTTATATACCTCAAATGAATATAGTTATTCTATATTTCTTCCTCTCCTCTGACTCATTGCACTCAGCATGATACTCTGCATGTCCATCCATTTGTAGGAAAATTTTATTACTTCATTTTTACTAATTGCTTCTATTGTGTAGAAGAAAAATAGTTTCTTTATCCACTTGTCTGTTCTCAGATTGTTTCCAGATTCTGGCTATTCAAATGGCCAAAAGGCACATAAAAATGCTCTTCATTACTAATCATCAGGAAGTGCCAATCAAAGCAACAATGAGTTATCATCTCACACCACAGATGGGCACACATACGAAAGAACAAGAACAACCAGTGATGACGAGGATGCGGGGAGAAAGGGACTCTCATTCATTTCTGGTGGGAATGCCAACTGATCCGGCCTTTTTAGAAAATAATATGGACATTCCTCAAAAAACTAGAAATTGGCTCCACTTCAGCCAGGAATGCCACTCCTGGGAGTACACCCTGGCAGGCCAAAAACACACAGCAGAAATGCCACACCCAATTCTGTCTTCATTGCAGCACTGTTCTCAATAGCCAGAATCTAGAAGTCAATCTCAATCCATGACTGCAAAAATATGTCATCAGCCTGGAGAGCACAGAGGCCATGGCGGGAGGGGTGGGAAGAAATAACAAAGGTCTGTTTTGCCAGATTGCGGGTGAGAGCCACGCCAGGTTGTTGGGTGGATCAGCACTGGAGCTCCCTGTTCCTGCGCCGTGCAGTTCCTAGGTGTCCTGGCCTGTCCTGGTGACCTGGCCTGTTGCTCCCGGCTAGTGGGAGACAGAGCAGCCTGGCTCTGCTCTTTGTTTGCTGTCAGATTTCCCAAGAATGGCTTCATTTCCTCTGGGATTTCTCTGTCCCTGAGGATCCTGGCAAATTGATTGGCAGCCCCGGATTCTGTGACCAGAGGGATTCCAAAGTCCTCTCACACACCTATTGATTTCTGAAGGGCTTAAGTGGTGTCTGAACCTTGGGATCTATGGGACAAGCTGACAATGAAAGGAAGCAGAGGGGAAGGACAATCCCAATGGTAAGGCCAATGACAGGGACCTGGCGGGATAGTGCAGAGGGTAGGAAATTGCCTGGCATCAGGCTCGCCTAGGCTCAAAATCCTTGGTGTTCGCATGGAACTCACCAGAAGTCAGCCCTGAGCACCTCTGGGTGTTCCCCCCACCAATGAAAATGCAAATGGCTTCAGGAAATTAGGTGTGTGTGGGAGGGTGCTGGGGGGAGACCGGGGTAGACACTACCAGACTCTTCTGCATGGTCTGCTGAACACCACCAAGGGGTCCCGTCCGCCTGGTTGGCTGAGTATCACTAGGAGTGGCCTTCTGAGCACTTCTTGGGAGCTCCCTCTCCCCCCAAAAAGCTTAAAAATGAATCAAAGAGAGAAAAAACAAGGCAAACTGACCCCATGGAATTAGGTAGAGAAAGATACAAGACTTTCTGCAGTTTTTTTTCCGAGCTGTTATAATGTATAGTCATCAATATAGAATCATGCTAAAATAAAATATAGTATGCAAAAATGATAAAAATTAGTGAGTATATATATTATATACATATATATAGAGAGAGAAAAACAGAAAAAGAAAGACGGAGAGAGAAATGCCCAAAAATAAGAATTGGCAATTTCCTTGGACAGAGGAAGTTATATTCTTCCTTATGAGGGAGCTCTTCCATTGGATCAAAACTACAGTACACCCAATCTAAGACACAGACAAGACCCAAAAACGTCCTGTATTCTTGTTTCAAATATTCAAAGGGACCTAAAGACATAAGACTGTGGATCAGGAACTTTCTTTGGACATGGTCAATACATGTTTGATCACTGACCACCTACAGGGTCCCTTAAATACCATCAGGAGTGATTCTTGAGCACAGCGTCAGTAGTAAGCACTGAGCACTGCCAAGCATGGCCCAAAATAACAGCAACAATGAAAATTCAATAAAAGTAAAGTATTCAGGGAATGCAAGCTAATCAAACTTCAGATAGTGCTTTCTGTCAACTAAAGGTAAGAGTCAAAATAGCATCGCATGGGCTCTGAGCCTTTATCATTTCTATCTCCTTTCCATTCTGCACTCTGTAATTGCCTTCGGGTGCGAATAAACCCAGTTTGCAATAAACAACTATTTAGAAAACTAGTGAAATAATCTCTGGTAGCATGAATTTAAGTTTCGGATCAAAGTAAGTGATAAGTCCACATCATTAATTTTTTATATATATACATTAGACTTTTTGGAATTTGTTTAATTCTAGGTCTAGATTTTCTCTTTTTTTCTTTCAAATTGTATTTTATTAAAGCACCTTGAATTTCAAAATTATTTATGGTTGTGTTTTTGACAAAGAATGTTCCATCTCCAATCCCGTTATCTTGTCAACTTCCCTCCACCCGGATTCCCAGTGTCCCTTCCCTGGTCACCTCCCCAGCCCCGCCCTCCATTTTGACAGGGACCTTTTAAATTTGGTAATAGAAGTTTGGGTCTTGTGATTTCAGTGTTCTTGACTCTGTGGTTCGAATATTTACCTCTATTATTTCTTATCACCACCTATGTACCTGGATCCCCTTGACCTTTGCCCCAGTTGATTCTCATCTATCTCCTTTCCCCTTCCTCTTCATTCTATTTCTTTCCTTCTCCACCCCGTACTCTGGGGCAGTCATACCCATGAACTGCCTCTGGGTGCCATGTAAGCGCATGACCGGCCATGATTCAGAGTCTCACAAATGAATCTCAGAAGAGAACAGCATGCTGCAGAGATGCCTCTGGACCCCAAATATTAAAAAATCAGAATTTCAGGAGCATGCATCTGCTTTTGCTTTTGCAACTGCAAGACATCTCATACTATTATTCATAATAAGCAATAAAAAATTATTTAGCGTCTGCCCACGGGGTAGGCTTGGGTGGTGGTGGGAAAATTCGAAATAATGATGGTGAGAAGGTGTAATGGTGGTGGGGTTGGTATTGGAATATCAAATGCAAACAATTATTATGAACAACTTTATGAAAATAAAATTTAAAAATTAAAAAAAAGCCTACAGTGGTATGAGCAATAGTACAGTGCACAAGGTGTGTGCAGCTGACCCAGGTTCAATCCTGGGCCCCCACATGGTTCCTGAAGCCCTGCAGGAATGATCTCTGAGCACAACTCAGGAGTAAGCCCTAAGCACCACCTGGTATGACCAAAATGCAGAATAAATAACAAACTAACTAAATATGTCTGCAGAGACTGTTCTGCTAAATAAGATTACCACCATAGGCTCAGGGAGGTAAGACCATTTCCCAGTGTGATGGAGCCAGCAATTAAACCCGGACAAATAATGCTTACGCTGAGGTCTTAACTTCTATTTTATATAGCAATTAAGGTTACAAGCCATTGATTGAGGGGAAGATCATGCTTTCAGCAGAATAAGTAGATTTATAGAATTAAAGGAGTTGCCTAGAGTTTTAAGATCCAGGATATTTTATTTAAAAAAAACTTCTTTTTGAGGCTCTACCCAACTGTGCTCAGAGCTTACACCTGGCTGTAAGCTTGGAGGTGGGTGTTCATGGGACAGGATGAGGTGATAGGGATAGAACCTGGATTGGCTGCTTGCAAAGCTGGTGTCTTACCCACAATACTATCTGGCCCCGAGATCCAGAGTATTTTATTATTATTATTATTATTATTATTATTATTATTATTGCTTTTTGGGTCACACCTGGCAGTGCACAGGGGTTACTCCTGGCTCTGCACTCAGGAATTACTCCTGGCGGTGCTCAGGAGACCATATGGGATGCTGGAAATTGAACTCAGCTCGGCTACATGCAAGGCAAATGCCCTACCTTCTGTGCTATCACTCCACGCCCACCCAGAGCACTTTAATCTAAAATTTTGGATCTGCTTTATAAAACCAAAGGATGTTACTATGGCAGAGCAGCATTTGTTCATTACAATTGGTTGATGCAAAGAGAGTGTTTCCCTTTTGTTGAAACCCAAATTTTTCTCTACCCCACCACACTTTCTTGTTTACCCTTTGTCTTCACTCATTTCTAATTTATTGATGCCACAAAAATAATTGATTTGGAGCCCTCAGCAAAACAGATGGTTGCAACATTGAATTAAATGCTCTGTACATGGTCAGGATGCTTTTTAGGAAACCTTACCTAATAATTATGGTCTCCAGAACTCATACATTTGCCTCTAAGGTGTGCTTTTGAATAACTTCCGACATGATGCCAATATCCTTGACCCTGATGTTTTCTGAACACAGATTAGACATTATCACTTTAAATAATGAAGGGTTTCTAATGTCCCTTTTAACTTTTACTTTCCTTCCACCTACACGTCAGTTTTTGTGAACTGTTCATGAGCTGCAATGGCCTTATTTTCATTCTATTGGAAAATGATAAAATTTTAAAAGAGATCTCTTAGCCCTGAAGTAGCCCAAAGACATTGAAGACCGTGTCCCTTTGACTTGAAGATCCTGAGTCTCCTCTTGGAGAGGAGAAACTGAGGCCCCAGAGAAAAGCTATAAGAGAATCCACGAGCTAGGAGCAATACTTGCACAGAACCACAGACAATCAGCACTGCAAGACTGTCCTGTGGCAACTCCCAGATTAGCTTTTACATATGAAAAACTCCAGAAAATTTCATTTGGAAGTGCGGTATGAAAGCTCCCTCGGAAAGACATTCAGGCTTTGCTCTTCAAGTCCGCGTTCTCCCTTGAACAGGCACTTGGCTTGCTTGTCTCTTTCTTTGCTTTCTTATTTTCCATTCTTGAGAAGCCTGTGTTCACTCTCAAGCATGTGCTTCTCCCTTTCTCTCCCCTAACATCCAAGCCAATGTGAATAAAAATTTTCTTGCTTCCCCATCTTGCCTCCTCCTGAAGTTCTCTCCTGTGACAGGAAGGTGATGCACCCACAGTTGGGCCTGAGCTGATCTAGGCATTTCCCCAAGCACTGGGGCCCAAGGTGGGTCCAGCCCAGAAGTGGAAACTCCCTTTTCTCCAGTCTACCTCCCTCCTCCCCACTTTTCTGAGCAGCAGTAACTTCCACAAAGGCCAGGTGTGCTCCGACTTTAGGCCTTGCACTTCCGTTCCTTGTGCTTTGGGTACCTTTCTCTGTATCTGCTCAAAAGTGGCATCTCCTCACATCTGAATCTCAGTTGATTGTTTGCTCCTTTGCTTTTGAGGCACACCCAGCTGGGTGGGCTGACTTTTGGCTCTATGTTCAGGGATCACTCCTGGTAGTTCTCCAAAGAACTGTATGTAGTGCCAGAGTTGAATAGGCCAGCCGTGTTTGAGGCAAGCTCCTGAGCCTCTGTACTATTTATTTGACTCCTGAATTTTGGGTTGAATCCCAGATCCCCCCAACTTGCTTCAGTCAAACTGACTATAAACAGATATGGCGATAGTGTACTACAGACATGGATGGTATTGTATATTGTTGAGGAATATTTATTTTCAGAAATAGTCATAATTTTGTGATTTGTTGTTTTATTTTGTAATAGTAAAATAGAATTTGTTGGTGGTGCTGAAGTGATTGTGGAAGTAATGATAGGTCTTGGATTCACCATAAAATGTTCCAACAGCAACAAAAGCAGAAAACATGAAGTATAAGTGTGAAAAAAGAAAGAAAATAGTCTAAATGATAATTTAAAGCAAGATGATATGCAGGAGGTGGTTCATTCTACTTTCCCCTGATGTTCTATGTGTCAAAAAGGTCATAATAAAAAGGCGTATTAATGTGTGTGTGTGTGTGTGTGTGTGTGTGTGTGTATGTGTGTGTAAAAGAGACAGACGGGAAAGAAAGTGAGAAGCTTTAAAAAGGTCATGATAAAAAAAGCATATTGTGTGTGTGTGAAGAGATAGAGAGGATATAGAGAGAGAGAGAGAGAGAGAGAGAGAGAGAGAGAAGGAGAGAGAGAAAAAAAGAGAGAGATAAAAAGAGAGAGAGATGAGCATCTCCAACAAGCAGGTCTAAAATGGATACTCATCAAAGCATCCTCTGTTTTCTGCTCTATCAGTGATTATCCTGATAATTGACTGTTTCTATACCTGCTGGAGTCCATGGGTGCTTCTATTTGCTTCTTGCACCTTTCCTTCCTGGATTCAATCTCTGGTTCCTCCAGCTTATATTTGCGTACTATGAGCAAAGATACAAGTTTTCTTTTGTTCACTAGAGTATCTCAATTTGCTCAGCAAAACAGAACTTAGCACAGTGTGGTAGAAACTCATTAACTGCTTTGGACCCATGGTTTCAGACTTTACCCTCTAAGAACCCAGGCAGTCACCTGAGTTATCAGAAGCAGCTCTTGTCATGGCCAAAGTCTCCTGCCCCAGTTGTCCAGAAGCCAACTGTTAGATAAATAATCCGAGTGCAACACATTTGCCTGCCTCCTGATATTTCTTAGACTTATGTGTTAAGCACTTTAAACACTGTGAGATAAATTTGGGGAGTCTAGGGCAGATTTTTAAAAATATTAGGGATTCTTACAGTTTGTCCAAATTAATTTTTTGTATATTTAAAATTAAATCGTATTGAATGTTATATGTAAAGTAATAATCATGTTTAAGTGCCTTATAGATAATAAGTTTTGTTTCTTGTTTTTGTTTGAGGTCACACCCTGTGGTGCTCTGGGTTTAACTCCTGATTCTGTGCTCAGGGATTACTCCTGGCAGTGTTTGAGAATTGAACCTGGGTTGGTTGCTTCAAGGTAACGCACTGTGTTAGCTCTCCAGCCCCTTGAGATTACTGTTTAACTCTGCTGAGTCCATGATTACTTAATTTGGGTTGCCAGGTTGTCTTGCTTTAGGGAAGCCCTTGTATTAAAGCTTGCTTGAAATTTTGGTAAGTGTATTTAAAATATTTAGGAATGTAGAAATGATTTTGCAAATATTTTGCTTTTTGTTTGTGTTTTCTTTTTATTTTAAATTAAACTTCAGTCAGTTCCTTTCCTGTACATTTTGTGCTCTGGACTCTTTATCCAGTATTACTGAGCATTATTATTGGGCAAGGAAAGTTGAAATATAAAAGATGATGACATGACAATATTCCCAACAGAAGCAAGTTTCTCAGATGACTGTCTGTATATCCTTAGGGTTACTGTTATGACTTGTATGTTTAATTTTATGATAAAGAATGAGGAGTCATAGTTAAATATTAATGGAAATTCTGCCTTGTAATATTTGGCTATATTTTTCTGAAGACTGAGTTTGCCAGATTCCCAAGATGACAGCTATTTAGGAACTGCCAGTCCTTCGCAGCTCTCTCTTTATGTAAAAATGCAGTTTATTCAATTCTGTGCAAAAAAAAATTAAAAAATACATGAAATCTCAAAGCTTACTGAAAGTTGCAACTATTGTCTGTGACCGAAATTTAATTTTTGGTGTTAGCAAGAAATGACCTTTTGGTTCTATTGGTTGTCTTAACATATGTTATATGTTTACACAAATAGATTGTGTGTATACCAACCACAAAGAGTTTCCATATGCCACTTAGCTTCACAGGGAGTCTGCATACTATGTCCTAGTAAGACTTCATTTAAAAACAAAATATTACTATTAAGCAAAATTGGCTAGATTGATGGAGAGAAGGTAGGGGTTTAAAGTAGCTGGGTGCTGGGAGAGACCAGTACCAGGTGGGGTCTTTTTTTTTTTTGAATCACAGTGAGATTCCACTACCCAGCTGCCACCACACTTCAGCACACTTTCTGGGATGCTTTCCAGGCCTCTTTGTGGCTGCACAACACATAATAAGACACTTAATACCCATCTTCCAAGATTACTGCACCATATATGATGGGGTTAAAATATGGTTTGGACCATGGGAACACCTGCAAGGGCGATTAGAAGCTGCCCTAGAAGCATCTATCACTCTCGGAGAGCATGGCAAGCTACTGAGAATATCCCACCTGAATGGCAGAGCCTGGCAAACTATTCATAGCATATTCAATATGCCAAAATCAGTAAATGCAATGGGTCTTATTCCCCTGACCCTGAAAGAGCCACCAATATGGCAGCATTAAGAAGGATGAGGAGGGCTGGAGCGATAGCACAGCGGGTAGGGCGTTTGCCTTGCACGCAGCCAACATGACCAATACAGGTTCGATTCCCA
>JAOXYA010020160.1:0-13512 GCA_028565675.1 Sorex palustris | reverse complement strand
ATCAACAATCTTTTCAGACCATGATGCACTGAGAATAGAAGTGAATCACACACAGACACGGAGAACCAAATCAAACAACTGGAAATTAAACAATTCAATGCTGAACAACGAGTGGATCAGGAAGGAAGTCAAGGACTAAATCAAAAGATACTTGGAAACAAATGAGAATGAAGACACAAGCTACCAGAACTTATGGGATGCAGCTAAAGCTGTATTAAGGGGAAAATTTATAGCTCTGCAAGCCTATCTCAGGACGGAAGAAAGGATGCACATAAACAACTTGACTTCACAGCTCAAGATCTTAGAAAAGGATCAACAGAGGGAGGCAAAATCAGGCAGAAGGAAAGAGATCATAAAATTTAGAGCAGAAATCAACGACATGGAAACCAAAGAAACAATCCGAAAGATCAATTTTTTTAATTTTAAAAAGAAAAAAACATAATTGTTTTTGTTCTTCTGCTTGCTGCTCCACCATTCATTCTGTTCCTAGATGAGACTTGCCGCTGGCTGACATCACTGTGTTTAACTTGGAACAAGAGGCAGAGCACCTCCCTTCCATCTTGACCCCAGCAGCCTCCACAACCAACCTGCATCATATAAATAGACCCAAGTCACAGCTCCTGTAGATAAATATAGTTAACACATTACACGCTGCCCGCAGTTATTCTTCCTGTCATTTGGTGAAGATGGGCAGAGAAGAAAGAGAGTAATCCTAGTCTAATACCTCAGCATCTTCCAAGAGGTCTAACTACAAAGACTCACTCCCAGCATAGCAAGAACACTAGACTATCAATAGGAAAAATATGTAGAAGCCCACCAAGTTCAATGAGGAAGCAGTACTACTGAAGACATTGGTAACATTTGTATATCTTCAGACAACGTTACTGAAGATATATACTGACACCATGATTAGGATGTTCAATGAGCTTAAAGAAAGAATAGCACAGGTAGTCAGCAGAGAACAGAAAACTAGAAAACTGTGAGAGTCAAAATAAAAAAATGGTTACAATAAGAAATGACAGAAATGAAGAACATTATGGGTGATATGAAAAATGTCAACAGAAGCTCTGGATAACAGAATAACAAAATAAAAACAAAGATTGAGGAGCTGTAAGATGAGAAGGAAACCACTAGGAAACTGCAGAAGGTGAGAGATAGTCTGAAAAGAAATGAACAGCAAACCAGAGGACTATGGATTGAGTTAAAGAGGAACAATATAAGAATTATTGGAATTAGGGCTTGAGAGATAGCATAGCAGATAGGGTGCTTGCATTGAACGCGGCCAATGCATGCTTGATGCCCAGCATTCCATATGGTTTCCTCAGCCACCGCAGGATGTGATTCCTGAATGCAGAACACGGAGTTAGCCCTGAGCATTGTCAGGTATGGTTCAATTCCCTCTCCCCCTAACCCCACAAAAAAAAAAGAAAGAAAAGAATCATTGTAATTACCAAATAACAGAAAGTCAAATGTGATGAATAAGCAATAGTTTAAAAAATCATCAATAAGAATTTCCCAGAGTTGAAGATAGAGGCACTCCAAGTGGTCCAAAGAGTCAGAGCAAACATAGACTCAACCAGGAAAACACTAAGGCATATTGTACTCAAAATAACAAAATCCAAAGATAGAGACAGAATAGTAAAAGCCACAAGATCACAAAAGGAAGTTACACACAAAGTTGATTCCATAAAATTACAGCAGATCTATCAAGAACCAGAAAACTATGGATGGATATAGTACAAAAACTCGAGGAAATTAACACTTTACCACGAATATTTTATCCAACTAGACTATTAGTTATGAAGGAATGGTACAGAACTTCATAGAAAGGCAACAGCTTAGGGAATTCATAGCCTTAAAGTAATTTTGCAAGAAGCATTAAAAGAACTTCTCTAGGGTCAGAGTGCTGCAGGTAGGGCATTTGTCTTACACATGGCCTACTTGGGTTCTATTCCTAGCACTGCATATGGTCCCCCAAGCCCCACCAGGGGCATTTCCTGAGCACAGAGCTAGGAGTAAGCCCTGAGTCCTGTCACATGTGTCCCAAAACCAAAACTCAAAGACAAATAAGAAAAAGAGCTTCTGAAAAAGGACTGAAAAAACTTCCCAATATATGACACTGAGTATGGGACTCACTGATGGTGTATATGGTTGCACTCAACTAGATTAATAAAGTTATGTTTCCTACTAACTTTCTAAGGGATTTTATATATTTTCAATAAAAATTAATATTTATACTAGTTAAAATCACTTTCTTATTTATACTAGTTAAAATCACTAGTTAAAATTGAATCTTTGATTATTTTATGATAATTATATTTGTCACTCATTTACATATTGTTAGAGCAAGTAATATGAAATAAATTTGTTAAATGCCTTTCAAGCGAATGTTCTGTCCCACGAGAGTCCATGGGTCCGGCCGGATTGAGTCGGGAGACTTATCCGATGCCAACCCCCCCACCCTGCCCCCCCCACTGTCGCTCTCTAGGGAGCCTGGCCCCAGGTAGGGGGCTGTCCTCACAGGCACCCTGAAGGAGGCCCATCAGAGCAGGGCCGTGGCCTACACCGCTGGCTCCCGTGCGCGGTCCTGACCTGATTTTACAAAACAGATCTGGCACGCCTGTCTCAATTCATGCGTCCCTTCCAGGGGGTGTCTCGGGGCCACTGAGGAAGGCGGTTTTGTAACTGCACTTCCAAAAAAGTTCCCAAAGTCATTTCTTGGCTGACTTGCGATCCCCAGGAAATCCTCCGAGGGGAACAAACTGCTGGGTCCATTCATCTGCAAGAAGAAGAATCAAACAAACACACAAAAAAACATGGACACAGCCCCAGCCCAGAGAGGCTCCACCATCGCCGGAGAAGGAGCCAGACCCACGAGCGAGAGAAGTTCAACCGAGACCCACTGGCCCTGCCCCTGACCCCTGGCCTCTCCCGCCAGCTGGCCCACAGCGCCAGTCCCCAGCTGCCCCTGCTTGGGACCTACGGGTGACAACAAGGCCCTGGCCATGCCTGAGGGGTCTGACGGGCTCCAGGGGGCTCTGACGTGGACGCCTGCCCACCCACCGCTCCCCACCTGAGACAAGGAGGCCGTCAGGGTCCCTCCAAGGACTGGGGGACAGGAAGAGACACTTACAAGAACCAGGGAGGGGTTACCGCCACCGAGCGACACGCAATCTCTTGAGGCTGGGGTGCACAGATCTGGAAGGACGAGAGACTTCAGCTGACCCTGGGCAGGACAGCGGCATGGCACGGTGCAGCGAGGGCTCCCTGCGCCCCCCCACCCCCACCCCACTCCTGCCTCAGCTCACCGAACCCCACCCCGGAAGCCAGCAAATCTCAACCAGATGCTATTTTCAGAGGCCCCAGCCCCGGCTGGCTCCCCGGAAAGGGGAAGCAGGAACTCGACCCAGCTCTCCGCTCCCGACTCGGCCGTGCCCGCTGCTAACCCAACAGGCTCCAGGGGCCCACTAAACTGTGTCGGCAAAGTCTCCGAGAGTGGTGAAGGCATGGCCTCGGTGCACAAAGTCAGCCCTGAGCCTCGGAATGCAGGGCACGGGCTGGCCACCACCCCACACGCAGAGCCGAGACTTGGCCCGGAGTTCAGAGCACAAGCTCTCCTGATGCCCCTTCTGACGGGCATGCCCTGGGGGGACACAGGACAATACAAACCATCACTCGGTACACACACACACACACACACACACACACACACACACACACACACACACACACACACACCACACAGGCATGCGCACCTGCCTCCCACACTGCACTTCAGGACACTTAAGCTGAAGTTTTCTCTTTAATGCGAGCACCTACTACAGAGAGTATCAGCGCCCCACCTGCCCTTTAGAAACTGAACTTTAGTTGTTAGCAAAAAAACAAAAATTCTTACCTCGTTTGGGTTCACTCATTGAAAATGAATTTAAAGAACAAAAATCTTCTAAGGGTGAGGTCAAAGGCGGATACAGGTCCGAAAGGGAGGGCGGCCGAGTGTACCTCGCCCCCAGGGACAAGGTGCCCAGCAGGGAGGACGGGAAGGGTATGCTGGGGGCCACACCAGCAGCCGGGAGGGGGCCTCGGACCAGAGCTGAGGGCTAGGAGAGAAACGAGACGGATTCAGGGCCACGAAACCCAAGCGCCACTGGCCAAACTCCTTACCGCGGCACACAGAAACTTCTACCCATGGAGAAACGAATGGCCACTGACACAGGGCAGGCGCAATCCCCCGACAGGGCTGGCAGCCCCCCAGGGCAGCGTTCCTTCCCTTTAAGCCACTGTTTCTTTTTCTGTCTGCTTTGGACCAACCCGGCCATAGTCGGTGGGGCTCAGGGGACTGCATGGGGTACTGGGAGTGAGCCCAGGTGGCCATGGGCAAGGCCAGTGCCCGCCACTGGACTCTCTGCCCCCTGCACACCCAGTGTTTGAAAGGTGCATGATGAGGGGATCTTGGTCTACTTAAACCCCAACCTGACCTGACCTTCAAAACTTCCCTGGGGGTGTCCCCCCTTGCCCAGCCCTGTGGGACGAACGGGCGAGGGCTGTGTGTGAGCAGGGGGGAGGAGGGCGCTGAGGGGGCTGGAGAGGTGGGAGGGACAGAACCAGCCTGGGGCCAGAGCGACAGCACAGTGGGAAAGGTGTTTGCCTTGCACACAGCCGACCCGGGTTCGAGCCCCGGCATCCCCTAGGGTCCCCTGAACATCATCGAGAGTGATTCCTGAGTGCAGGACGAAGCCCTGAGCATCGCCAGGTGTGACCCAAAAAGCCAAAGGAAAAAAAGAGATGAAACCAGCCAACAGGAAGCTGCTGCGTCCCTTCGAGGCGCTGCGTCCCCGGGCCCCACACACATCACAGGCTCCCGTTTCCCATCCCTCCCTGTGCCGATCAAGGAAGCCGCTGGCCACGGGCACCCGGCACGGCCAAGAATCGGAGCAGATCCGCCGGCCTCGCCAGCTCAGCTCGGCCGACCACACGCACAACCCGCAAGTCCCTCAGTACCCCCCAGAGTCCCAGGCACCATGAGGTCCCTTCCCTGCTGTGCTCACGGACTTCCAAGGGGGCAGGGGGCTGGCAGAATGCGGGGGTGGGGGGATGTCCAGTCCATAAAAAAGGTTCGGCTCTGTGGGCCACATTGGAGCTGCCCCAGACCAAGGCTGTCCCGGCCAAATGCAGCCAAGAGCGAAGGGACAGCAGGGAGGGCACACGTGCCAGGCACACGGCCAACCCAGGCTTTGGCACCCCGGAAGATGCCCCGAGCCCTGCCGGGAGCAGGCCCTGAGCGCCGCCAGGTGTGCCCCCACCCCCACCAAATAAACAATGCAGGACGCCTGAACACACAAACCGGAACCCCACACGGCCTTCTGGGTCACGGAAGCTGCTCCCCTCCTTCCCCTGCTCCTCTGAAAACCACAATGGTGACCAGCAAGCAGCCGCCTGGCCCTGAGACACGCGTGGCATCCCCAGAGTGGGGAGTGAGCACTCACCATCACGGGCCCGTTGGGCTCGGGGGCCGAGTCCAGGAGATCGTCCAGCTCGTCCCCCAGAATCATGTCGCTGTCATCGAGGAAGGCGTCCGGCAGGGGGCACGGGCTCCTGCCCCCGTTAGCCAGAACAGCTGGGGCCAGGGCACTCTCCTCCACTTGCAGCGGCAGAACCGAAGTCAAGGGCACGACGGCCACTGAGGCCAGCTCACTCCCACCACGGGGCGGGAAGCCGGGGGCAGGGACGGGAACAGCAGGGAGGGCTTCCTGTCTCGGGGCTAATAAATCTGGAGACGGAGAGGGAAACGGGAGTGGGAATGTGAGGCGTGAACAGGCCACAAGGACTAAAAGCTGGGCTGGGGGGGTGTGCAGCCGGCAGGACGTTTGCCTTGCCCGCGGCTGACCCGGCTCGATCCCCAGCATCCCATATGGGCCCCTGAGCACTGCCTGGAATAATTCCTGAGTGCAGAGCCAGGAGGAACCCCTGAGCATCGCCAGTGTGACCCCCCCAAAAAAAAGTTGTTAAAAGCTGGGCTGTAGCAATGGGCTGGAGCGAAAGGACAAGGGGGAGGGTGCTTGAATTACACACAGCTGGCCCCGGGTTCAATCCCCAGCATTCCATGGGGTCCCCCGACCACTAGGAGTGATTCCTGAGTGCAGAGCCAGGAGTAAGCCCTGAGCATCGCTGGGTGTAGTAACACCCCCTCACCTGCTCCCCCCCAACACACACACACACACACACACACACAGAAACAACCGGAAAAAAACATTTCAAACACAAGGGTCAAAGTTATTCTAAAAACCTTCAGTTTTACCCTGGAATCGGTAAGAATCACTAGTAAAAACTTCCTTTTTTCCTCAAAGTGCCCAACCCCCTTTTGGGCAGAACTGTTAGGAGGGGAGGGGCGTGCTCTGCCCCCCCCCCCAACTGCCCCCCTGCCAGCTGGTCAGAAGCTTAAAAGGGTTTCAGGAGAGATTTTTCGCTTCCCATACCAATAACCTCGTGGTCAGTTCGCTAGATAAGATGTGGTGAGCCACGGGCACCCTCTAAAGCTGGCCTCACTCTCAGTATCTGTCTGCATTGCAAACCACAGTGTCCAAAAGGAGAGAGAGAGAACGAAAAACAGTGTCTGCCACAGAGGCGGGCAGGGGGGTGTGGTGGGGGGGGCAGGAAAGACAGTGGGAGGGAAACTAGGGACACTGGTGGTGGGAAATGCACACTGGGGGAGGAAGGGGTGATGAAACATTGTATAACTGAAACTGGACTGTGGCGCTTTGTAACTGTATCTCATAGCGATTCGGTAAACAAAGTTTTAAAATAAATAAACAAATACATTACCAAAAAAAAAAACCTTAAATAAAGCGGGCCTTGGGGCTGCAGGATAACACAGCAGGCAGGGCATCTGCCTTGTACTCGGGGCCAACCCGGGTCTGATCCTCCATCCCTGGTATCCCAGATGGTCCCCCAAGCACCACCAGGCGTAATTTCTGAGTGTAGAGCCAGGAGGAACCTCTGTGCATTGCGGGGTGTGACCTAACAAAGCTCAATAAATAAATAAATGAATAAATAAATAAAGCTGGCCCTAAGGAGACAGGCGACATCATACCTGG
This sequence comes from Sorex palustris, assembly GCA_028565675.1. Classification (NCBI taxonomy): domain Eukaryota; kingdom Metazoa; phylum Chordata; class Mammalia; order Eulipotyphla; family Soricidae; genus Sorex; species Sorex palustris. Next base: position 6,421 of record JAOXYA010020160.1, on the reverse strand, counting down.
CTCAATGTCTTCCACGGAACACTTCAGAGCCTGGAAGTCAAGCAGAACCCGGGTCAGTGCTGGGAAACTTCCACAGCCCCTTCACCCTCTGCTCCTCACCCCTTCTTCCAGAAGTGACCTCCTCCAAGGATGGTCCTGGGGCTGGTGAGAGGGGTCAGAGGGGCACCCCAGCCCCGGCCCGTGGTCCCCCACTAGGCTCAAGAGATCCAGGACTCCCCCCTGAAACCACCCACGACTAGACCTGGCGCCGTCCCTGTTTTGCGGCGAAACCCTGCTGTGGCCCCGTGAGCTGTGAAAACGCTCGTCAGCCCGCAGGCACCCCCGCTTCGGCACGGCAGGTAAATAACCTGCGTAACCTGCTTTCTTTGCCGAAGCGTCAGGAAGCTCTGACCAAGCATGTGCTGGGGAAATGAGGTGGGCGCAAAAATCAACGCTGGGGAAAGCAGAACGACGACCACCCCGCTCTCGTTCCCATTCCTGAGATGCTTTGAGAGAGAAGGATGTCCTTACCTTGTCAGCCCCGTCGCCAGGTGCCGACTTTAAGGAGAGCTGAAAGAAAGCAGTTTCCCTCGTGTAAGGGCAAGCCCGTGGCGGGGGCCAAGCAAGCAGGGGGGCTGCAGGGGTGTGTGGGCGGGGCCTGAGCAAGCAGGGGGGCTGGAGGGGTGCGCGCGGCTTACCTCGGCTCTCACATATGCTTTCCTAATCTTGAACCCCAGTTTCTGAGCAAGCTCTTGAGTTAATTTAATTACATGTTCATCCTGGAAAGAGTGCAAAGGGCGGTTAATTTCTTTCCTCTTTTTTTTTTTTTAGTTTTTTTTTTGGGGGGGGGTCACATTCGGTGGTGCTCAAAACTTACTCCTGGCTCTGTGCTCAGGGATAACTCCTGGGAGGTTTGAGTGGACCATACAGGGTACCTGGGATTGAACCCAGGTCAGACGGTTGCAAGGAAAGCAACCTACCCACCATACTATCACTCCAGCCCCTTGATTTATTTTTTTGGGAGGGCGGGGCCGCAGCCGACGGTGCTCAGAACTTACTCCTGGTTTTGCATTCAGGGATCACTCCTGGAGAAACCATGAGACCAGATGGGATGCCAGGGACCGAACCTATCTCAGTTGTGTGAGAGGCAAACGCCCTCCCCACTGTGCTATCACTCTGGGCCCCGGGCGGTGAATAGCTTGACAGCGAAGACAAATCAGTCCATTTTCTAACTTGCTTCCTGTTACAGCACTCCTTTCTCTGAGCAATCAATTGTGCCCAATGGGAGCTCACTCTCAGCTGGAGAGCTCAGCTCGGAAAACCCCTTCTTCCCATGGACAAAGGCCCTGGCAGTTAGGAACAGATGCCAGGAAACCCCCACCTGTGGCACGGTCAGTGAGCACTTGGCCACAGCCTCGTACGCCTCTTTGTATCTTCCGAGATCACTCAGGGCCTTGGACTTCCGGTACAGAGCTTTGCAGTTACTTGCATTGAATCCGAGGACCTTATCGCAGTCTTCAAGAACCTTCTTGTGGAAACCCTGGGCATAGAGACAGAGAATCCAAGTGAGGCATGAGTGACCCATTGCTGGGAAACCCCAGTGGGCAAGAGATTTTCTTGTACAAGCTGCTTCCTTTTTTCCTTTTGCTTTTTGGGTCACACCTGGCGACACACAGGGGTTACTCCTGGCTCCGCACTCAGGAATTACTCCCGGCAGCCCTGGGGGTGCGCCCCCTTGCCCAGCCCTGTGGGACAAACGGGCGAGGGCTGTGTGTGAGCAGGGGGGAGGAAGGTGCTGAGGGGGCCCTGGTGGTGCTTGGGGGACCCTATGGGATGCTGGGAATCGAACCCGGGTCGGCCGCTTGTAAGGCAAACGCCCTCCCCGCTGTGCTATCACTCCAGCCTCTACAAGCCACTTCTCACACTGGTTCCTTTCTGGGAATGCTCAGAAACTCAACTCCCCGTCAACTGCCACAGGGGGCCCATGGGCAACCCACAGAAAGTCTTCCACTCACCATATTGGAATAGCAAGCAATACGATTGATGTGCAGCTTTTCAATGATTTCTTTAGGAATTAAAATGTCCTCAGTCTTCGCATAATCAGCAATGTTCAGCGCCTCTGTGTACTGGCTTAGCGAGCTGTTCCAATCATGTTCCCGATAAACATCATTTCCTTCGTTAAAAAGATTTCTCACAAGAGCCCTTAGATATACCTTTAAAAAAACAAAAGCAAAATTGTTGCCTGAAGTTCTCTCAAGAACAAGTTGGGAAAACAAGCACCTGCTCATTTTTGTACCTAGACCCTCAGAGGAAATCACCTGGCGAAACGTGTGAAATAAGTTGTGTATCTGGCCAGCGCCCATCCTCCGACCTCCACCCCAGGGCCCTCACCAGTGACTCTGTCAAGGAAAGTTGCTTCTCATGCCTTAGAAAAAGGCAGCCAAGCGACTGGCCAGCATAGGATCGCCCCTCTAGCTCTGCCTCGGATAAATCAAGTGGAAATTCTAGGTCAGAGAAAACATCTGAAGGGGCCGGAGCGGTAGGGCAGCAGAGAGGCGTTTGCCTTGCATGCAGCTGACCCAGGTTCGACCCCTGGCACCCCAGAGGGTCCCCCCAGACATTGCCAGGAGTAATTCCTGAGTGCAGAGCCAGGAGTAATCACTAAGCGTTGCTGGGTATGATCCAAAGAGCAAAAAAAAAAAAAAAGAGAGAGAGTGAGAGAACATCTAAAGACTTTTGACCAGTATTTCTAATGTTTTGCTGTTTTGTTTTTTGGGGGGCCACATCCTGCTGGGCTCCAGGATTACTCCTGGTTTTGTGCTCGGGGATCACGCCTGGCAGGGCTTGGGGGACTGTAGAGGGTGTCGAGGACTATATGAGGTGCTGGGGATCGAACCTAGGCGGCCGCTTGCAAAGCAAGTGCCTTCCCCACTCCGTTCCACTCTGGCCCCAAGTGGTTCGTCTTTTTTGGTCTGGGTGGTGCTTCTGGTGGTGCTTAGACTCTTACTCTGACTCTGAGCTCAGGGACCACTCAGGGATCACTGGTGATGACCCTATGGGGTGTCGAGGATCAAACCCGGGTCAGCTGCACGCAAGGCAAATGCCCTGCAACTGCTCTGCCTCTCTCCAGCCCTCCGCCCCCAGTGGCATTTCTAAGTGGGGTTCCAGAAAGGCAGTCATCATGAATGACGGCGGCGCCCCTGGCAGTCACCTGCCAGGGCCAGGTGTGGGCTGAGGGTCCCCAGGGACTTAGGACCCTTCTCCTTCCTCTGGGGTCGCTCTGATCCGGGCTCCTAAGAACGGGGCATGAAGCTTGTGCCTTTCCCTATGTCTGAATATTTCTGTCTCCTTTCTCCTGTTTCTTAGGGACTTGAGAAGGTCTTTTCCCAGTACAGGATAAGTGACTCTTTAGATGGATTTGTCAAGGGTGCGAAAAACCTTATAAAGAAACGGGGCAGAACTGTCTTCAGGAGTCAAGGAGAGGGGCCAGAGCAAAAGGACAGCAGGGAGGGCGCTTGCCCTGCAGCTGACTCGGGTTCGATCGCCGGCATCCCATAGGGTCCCTGAGCACCGCCAGGAGAGGTTCCTGAGAGCAGGGCCAGGAGTAACCCTGAGCACTGCCAACGTAACCCCGAAAAGTCCAGGTGAACAGGGTGGGGCTGGGGGCCTCCCGACTCCCCACTTCAGTGCACCCCAGAGGCCGGAGGAAAGAGAGTGTGGGCTGAAGCTTGGCTCTGAACATTTCTGTTCTACGTCTGGAGGCAGATGGGCAGAAGGAAGACACCTGGGGAAGAGGGAGAAAGCCGGAAAAGGGCATCCGGGGCCATCGAGTCAGACAAAGCCCCCCAGGAGGGGCGAGGGCAGCTCCCCCCCCACCCGGCTGTTCTGAGTCCCCGGCCTCGCTGCCCCCTCTCCTGAGAATGTCCCCAGTACACACGCAGACACATGCCCTCCTTCCTAACACTGTCTCACTTCTTTCCTTTCCTTTTTTTTTTATTTCCCAAAATAAGGCCACACCCAACAGTGCTCAGGACTTACTTCTGGCTCTGTGCTCAGGGATCACTCCTGGCAGTGCTTGGGGGACGGACCCTAGAGAGTGCTGGGGATTGAATCTGGGTTGGCTGCATTGGGCGCCCTAACCACTGGACTATCTCTCCAGTCCCTCATCCCACTTGTTTTCGTTGAGGTGCAACGCAGGCACAAGGTCATTTTTTGAGGAGCTCCAAAGGTAGATGGGTCCAAAACGACAGGAGGAAAGCAAGCCAGCCTGGGTGTCCAGGACCACCAATGCTGCCCTGTCCATTAGGGATCACTGAAATTCCTCTCTGAATGCCCACATAAGGAGCCACAGTCTCTGTCTCAACTGCCCTGCACGGTGAAAGCAAGATCATGGATAAACAAGTGGGTCCACTGTGTTCCAATAAAACTTTATTTGCAAAGACAGACCTGGGGCCAGATTTGGCCTCCAGGGACAGCCCTGCACTGGGACAGCTCACAGCTACACGAGGAGCCTTCGGGCCAACCTTCCCACAGCCATTACCGCATATTGCTCCTGTGTCCCGGGATACGACAGCGGTGACCTAAGAAGAAACAGATTCATTTTAATGGACGGGCTCTGACCAGGCTTTGTGCATGCATCAATCACCTCAGACCACCGTTTCCCCAAGGGGGCCAAAGGAGCGCTCCCCGGGGCTGGAGAGATGGTTCAGCGGGCAGGGCATCTGCTTGCCTGGCTCGTGGCTGACCCCACCACAACCCTGCAGGGTCTGCAGAGCACTGCCAGGAGTGATCTCTGAGCAAAGGGCCAGGAAGAAGCCCTGAGCACCACCAGCTGAGGCCCAAACTCTGCGAGAAAAAAAATAAAGGAATTTTTTTTTTTTGCTTTCTGGGTCACACCCAGTAATGCTCAGGGGTTACTTCTGGCTCTGCACTCAGGAATTACTCCTGGCAGTGCTTGGGGGACCATATGGGATGCCAGGGATCGAACCCGGGCTGGCTGTGTGCAAGGCAAACGCCCTCCCCGCTGTACTATCGCTTCCGTCCCCTAAAAGAAGGAATTTTTAAAAAGTGTTCCCCAGGGACTGGAGTGACCGTAGTCCAGCGGGGAGGGCATTTTCCTTGCATGCAGTTGACCCGGGTTCAATAACCAGCATCCCATATGGTCGCCCGAGTGCCACCAGGAGTAATTCCTGAGTGCAGAGCCAGGAGTAACCCCTGTGCAATGCTGTGTGTGTGAGACCCAAAAAGCAAAAAATAAATAAATAAATAAAAATTGAAAAGTGTTCCCCAGTTGCACCCCCAAGAGTGCTGCCCCCTCTCCAGCATCTTTCCAGTTCCTGGAGGGAGCACTTCCGTTTGTTCCTCTCAAGAACAGAGATTCCCAGAGGGTGCTGAGTGATTTTCTTATTTTTTTGCACGGAAAGAGGGTAAAGGGCCACAGGAAGGCGGGAACCTCCAGCACGGACCAAAGTTCTCTGAGCCGACCCTGGTCCGAAGTCTCGTTTCCTGTGCCAGGGTCAAATCCAGGCCCTCACACAAGCAAAATACTCTCTCGCTCCACCCGCCACCTCCCAGGCCTCCAGGAAGGACATTTCTGGGCACGGAGGAGTATGGAAGGACTCCCAAGCGGTGCCCAGGAGGCACGGGGAACCCCCGGCAATTCTCTGCCAATGAAACTAGGAGGGGCTAACAACAAGGACTCCAAGGAGCAAGGGTGGCCCTGGTCCAGTAGTGCCAGGGACCCCCAGACCACCCGAACCTGCAGGGCTCAGAGGACCCTGCTCGGCCAGGGATGGAACCAGAGTTGTCGCAGGCAAGAACTGCGCCCTGGGGCAGAGATACACAGCAGGGAGGGCGCTCACCTTGCACGTGGCCGACCTGGGTTTGATCCCTGGCCTCCCAGATGGTCCCCTGAGCCCCGCGGAAAGTGATTCCTGAGAGCAGAGCTAGGAGGAACCCCTGAGCATCGCCGGCTGTGATCCAAAAAGCAAAATCAAAACTCAAATAAGAAATGCGCCCAGAACCCTAGAGTGCCTCTCCTGCCCTAAACAGATTTTCCTTTTGAATCTACTTCTACTGAAGTTTTTGTTTGTTTGGTTTTGTTTTGGGGGGGATCACAACAAGTGGGGCTCAGGGCTTATATTGGCTCTGTGAGCTCGAGGGACACTGTGGGGGACTGGGGCTAGAACCCAAGTCGGCCACATGTCAGGCAAGCGTCCTACCCACTGTCCTAACGCTCCAGGGCCGCTTTAAATGCCAGAAATTTAACCTAAGTCCAGAAACCACTAAAACGGTTTGATCAGGGGCTGGAGAGATAGCACCGGGGGTAGGGCATTTGCCTTGCAGGCAGCCGACCCGGGTTCAACTCCCAGCATCCCATAGGGTCCCCTGAGCACCGCCAGGAGTAACTCCTGAGTGCAGAGCCAGGAGTAACCCCTGTGCA
>JAOXYA010020151.1:0-13512 GCA_028565675.1 Sorex palustris | reverse complement strand
GGCGGAGGAATCGAACTCAGGTCGGCCATGTTGGCTGCGTGCAAGGCAAATGCCCTACCGCTGTGCTATCACTCCAGGTGGTTTACAGCACCTTTATTTCCTGGACTGCTTTCTTGGTGGGGGTTCTGTGACCTTGCTTGTGCTCTTACCTCTACTTCCTCTTCCAAACAGAGTCCTTTGAGATAAATCCACTTTAGAGACCTACAGCCACATCCCCTTGATAGGTAAAAATCTTGTCTGGGTTAGAATAGCATAGATAGGGGAATGTCTGTAAATGTTTACCCTTGTTCTTCTTCTGATGATTGTCAGTTTAAGACTATAAATATGGTTTCTTTGTCCAGTCATCTGTTCTCGGGCACTCGGGTTTTTTCCAGATTCTGGCTATTGTGAGTAGTGCTGCAATGAACATAGACGTGCAGATGGCATTTCTACTGTGGGATTTTGGGCCCTGAGGGTATATTCCCAAAAGTGGTATTTCTGGGTCATATGGAAGCCCAATTTCCAGTTTTTTGAGGAATGCCCTTATTGTTTTTCTAAAAGGCTGGACCAGTCAGCATTCCCACCAACGATGAATGAGAGTCCCTTTCTCTCTGCATCTACACCAGTACTGGTCATTCTTATTCTTTTTTTTTTTTTTTTGATGTGTGCCAGTCTCTATGGTGTGAGACCACAGATAGTTCATTGCTGCTTTGATTTGCATCTCCCTGATGATTAGCGATAACAGAGCTTTTGGCTACCTGTATTTCTTCTTTGAAAAAGGTTTGGTGCATTTCTTCTCATTTTTCGATAGGATTGGGTGATTTTTTTCCTTGTAAATTTCTTCCAGTGCCTTACATATCTTTGATGATATGTACTTATCAGATGAGTATTAGGTAAATAAATTTTCCAATTTTGTGGACTGTCTTTGTATCTTGGTTACCACTTAGTTTGAGGTGCAGAAGTGGATAAAGAAACTCTGATACATCTACACAATGGAATACTATGCAGACACCAGGAAAAATGAAGTAGTGAAATTTACTTGTAAATGAATGGACCTGAAGAGTATTATGCTGAGTGAAATGAGTCAGAGAGAGAGGGACAGACATAGAATGACTGCAAGACTTAATGGGATATATATATGGATATAGATATAGATATAGATATAGATATAGATATAGATATAGATATAGATATATACATATATAAAATAGTATGAGACTAATATCTAAGGACAGTGAAAACAAGGGCCAGGAAAACAGGTCAACTGTTGATAGTTTATCACAAGTGGTGGGGTGGAGAGAGCAGTTAGGATAAAGAAGGGACCACTGTGATGATGGTAGTTGGAAATGATCACTCTGGGCAAGAACTGAGTGCTAAAAGGAGTTAAAGGGATATACATGATAACCACACTGGTGAAGGAATGGGTGATGAGACATTGTATGACTGAAACCTAATAATGAACAATTTTGTAATTGTGTATCTCATGTGAATCAATTAACAATTATAAATATGGAGTATGATGAAATGTGGGGCTTCAGTCTTTGAGACTGTGAGCACCATGACCCCATGCTTTTCTCTCTTATGTCTTATTTTTTAAAATTTTTTGTTTGTTTATTTGTTTTTGGGCTACATCCAGCAATGCTCAAGAATTATTCTTGGTTCTGCACTCAGAAATAATTCCTGAAGGTGCTTAGGGGACATATGGGATGCCAGGGATTGAACCCGGGTTGACTGCACATAGGCAAGCGCCCTCCCAGCTGCGCTATTGCTCTGGCCCCGTGTCTTGTTTTCTTAATCCTCACGGCATCCCTGCTTCAGACCCGTTCACCTTGGCAGGTCCCCAGTAGACATTAGCAATGGACCAGGGCAAGGGCCTGGGGTGAGAACCCACGTTGGAGGCTCCAGCAAAGTGGTGCCATGCACGGCCACAGCCCTGCCCACCTGCCACCCCCATATGACTTGGTCTCAGCCTCTTCAGGAACACCTACATGGTGACCAGGACTAGGGGAGTCCCAGGAGGTGTGGGAGGGGCGGGGCCATCTGCAGCAGGTGCTTCTCCCTATCCCCACCCCAGCCGTGACCGCAGACCCCTTTGACCCCACACTGCCTGCTCAGTCCCGCTCAGAAGCCCCCACACAAGGCTGGGTGAAGGGCAGGTTGAGGGTCTCTGGGGGCTGCAGAATTGGTGGTCAGTGGTTCTTAAGTGTCTTAAGTGTCTGTGCTCAACCCCTATTGTCTCATGTCTTTGGGTGCCAGCACCCTGAGTCCCACCAGCCCGCTCCAGGGACAGAAGGACTCCACACAGAGCCACCCCTGTCCCGGTCAGCCTGACACCTCCACACGGAAGTGGGGTTCATGGGGTGCTGGCTGCCAACCAGGCCCCCCCACACCTCCCTGAGCCCCTGGTGCAACACTACAACTGTGGCATTTCTTTATGCAGATGAGCATCCGATCCCCCAGACAGCAGTCAGCCCCCACAAAGCCAGGGTGCCCGCGGGGTTCCACCACATGGTCACTCCAAGCCAGGAGCTCCAGGACCAGCCATGCTTAAGCTTGGCCACAGAGCCTCTGGCTCAGGGGGGTCCTGAGCAATGGGTATGAGTCCTGGCTGCCCACAGTCCAGCTTATGTAGCGGTGGGCGGGAGTCCCCAGAGGGACAGCGCAGAGCCCTATCTGCAGGGCCACTGTGCTCCAGTCTCGGGCCCCAGAGGATTCTGCAGGGACAGTGACCTGGACAGTCACTGGCCCTCCCTCAGCTCCCTCAGCAGGGGGGGCAGCGCCCGGCAGAGGCACTGTGAGTTCTCCCGCAGACCGTGGGCGATCGGGCTGGGGCTGCCCTCTCTGGGCCTGATCCTCCTCATCACACAGGGACTGTCCAGGGCTGGCTGAGCGACCCCTCGGTGTCCACTGCTCTTCACCCTGACACGGCCTCCACTGTCGCCTTGCAGAGGAGCACAGGACATGGCGGCCTCGGGACAGAGACACAGTCAGAGCAGCTCAGGGTGCAGTGGGGGCCTGAGGCTGTGGGTCCCCAGGGCTGGCCTGGGCTGGGTCCCCTCGGGCTGCGGTGCTCAGGGCCTCCAGCCAGCGCTGACGCAGCTCTTCTGACGGCACGCTCAGGTACCAGACCTGCTGGGCCTGCTGCAGCATCCAGGCGTGTCCAGCATCCGGCCTCTCCACGCTTCCCACGGGGCTCACCTGGCAGCCAGGGAGGGCAATAGCCGAGGGCAGCCAGTCGGCCTGTGCAGAGGAGAGCGGGGTCAGCCATCCGGCAGTGTGCCCCGGGCAGAACCTCTGCAGCCTGAAACCCAGGCTCGGGGACAGGAAGTGGAGGGACCCTCCGTCCTCCGCCCCCTGCTGCTGAGCCCAAGAAGTGGAGGGACCCCCGTCCTCCGACCCCTGCTGCTAGGCCCAGCCATAGACACACCTGGTGGCTTCTCCCGCCCCATACCTGGCCCAGCACAGACACACACCTGGCCACTTCCTTTCGGGCACAGCACCAGCTCCGGGGGCTCAACCGCAGGGATGGAGGCCCACACCTCAGTCCACGCCACACAGTCCTCTGACACCCGCAATGCGCCACACAGCAGGCTGGGCTGGGGGTCCGCAGGGCTCAGCTCCTGCGGACACAGAGGAGTGGTCAGGCGCCCACACTGGGCTGCCCCAGCAGAGCCTGCAGCAGAGGGGGCAGTATGTGTGTGTATGTGTGTGTGGGGGGAGGGAGGGTGTATGAGTGTGGTCTGTTTGTGTGTATGTATAGTGTCTTGTGTGTATACGGTGTGGTACAGTTATGGTATGTGTGTGTGTATGTGGGGGGGTTATATGAGGTGTGGGATGTATATGTATGTGTATGTAGTGTGGTCTGTGTGTATGTGTATGTTGTCTTGTGTGTGTATGGTGTGATATGTGTATGTATGGTGTATTTGTGATTTGTGTGTGTATAGCACTGTCCTCCCGTTGTTTGTTGATTTGCCTGAGTCCGTCTCCATTGTAAGACTGTTGTAACTATTTTTGGCATATCAAATACACCATGGGGAGCTTGCCAGGCTCTGCCGTGCAGGCGGAATACTCTCGTAGCTTGCCGGGCTCTTCAAGAGGGACACAGGAATTGAACCCGGGTCGGCCGCATGCAAGGCAAATGCCCTACCTGCTGTGCTATCGCTCCAGCCTGATTGTATGTGTCTATAAAATGTAGTATGGTATGGTATATGTGTGTGTGGGATTTATGTGTGGTGTGCTATGTATGTGTGTCAATAATGTCTTGTGTGTGTGATGTGGTAATGGGTGTGATGTGTGTGTGGTGTACGTGTGATTTATGTGTGGATAGTGTGCTATGGAGTGTGGTACATGTGTGTGGTGGGTGGTGTGGTGTATGTGTGTGGGAAGGTTTACATGTGGGATGTGTGTGTGTGTGGTGGGTGTTGCGTTTATGTATGAGAAAATTTACATGTGGAGTGTGTGTGTGTGTGTGTGTGATGTGTGAGTGACACTTGGATCTCAGACCTCAGAGCTGAGAGAATAAATTCTCTCCTGCATCGGGCCCTGCTCTGGGGATTTCTATGCAGCCTGAGAGGTGCAGTGCCACTACGATACGGGGAGTTACAGGAAATGTGTCTCCGTTTGTCCTGCAGATCCCGGATCATGATGCCCCCTTGGGACTTCCTCAGTGTGGGGCGATAATGTTCAGATGTTCGTGAGGGGACTTGGAGTAGAACTGGCTACAGACCACAGGTTGGCACTTGTAGCCCGCTGACTCACAGCCAATGGCCAGTGAGTTAATGAGTCCATTGTGCTGGGCAGCCAGGAGATGGTGCTTCAAGAGAACAAGCATGACTTGGGGACAGTGGTGCCCCTGGACAGGGCACGAGAGCCCCATGTCCCTCCTTTGGAACTCCCCCTGGCCTGAAGCATCTTTCTCAAGGAATGATTCCTGTCACCTCCTTCCTAACGCCTGGTAACCCACTCAGGAGTGAGCGTCCTTGAGTTTGGGAAGCTGCCCTGGCAAGTCGGGTGAACCCCACTGGGGACCATGAGAGCCCTGTGCAACCAGCTCAAGAGCTTAAGGGGGCAGTGGCTGGAACTGGGGTCTGGAGCAGAGGTGACCCTCCACCCCCCCACCCCACTGTGCCATCTGATGCCCTCCTTGGAGACTGCGAGACTTGGCAGCCTGCGGGTGTCTGACCGCTACTGGCATGTGGGACCCAGCCCGCCCCACTGTCCGTGGGTCGGAGGAAACATCCATACATGCCCACATTGGAACTGGGTCGGGGAATCCCCCCACCATCACATTCCTGTATGGGGTTGAGGGGTTCCCCAGCCCTTGTCGGTGATTGGACCCCAAAGCCCAACAACACACACAGGGCAATCCTCAGGACTCTTTCACCAGCTGTTCCTCTGGACCCCATGGGGAGTCTGCTGTTGGGCCCTGGCGTGGCTGAGGTCCCGGGGTGCCACCCACCTCCACACCAAGCTTGGACCCAGTGGGCTCCTCGGGGCTGGGGCTGGCAGGAGCCATGGGCTGGGTCAGGAAACAGTCTCGACAGAAGCGGCTCTGCCTGCCGTGCTCGGTCTTGAACTCAGAGCACTTCCCGCAGATGACCTGGAAGACAGGGCACAGGAGGTTGTCCAGAAGCCAGAGTCCCAGGCTGACCCTGCTAGTGTGTAGCTCAGCCTCCTCATCCAGGGGGCTGGGGGTGGGGCAGGAGACAGGGAGACTGTTGAGGGGTCTCCCGCCGTGGAGGCGGCCCCAACACAGAGACTTCTGACATCACTTGTCAGTGGGGAGATGCAAATCAGCCTCCGTGTGGGCACCTCACGCATCAGCTGGTGTGATCTAAAATAAGAAAACAGGCCTGGTGCAGCTGCCTGCCCCAAACCCTGGCACGGAACCAAGAGCGAATGTAAAATGACAGCTGAGTGGAAGACAGATGGCGGCTTCCCAAAAGCTAAAAATAGAATTGCCCAACACTCCTGCCATCTCTCTGGCCTCTGTTTCCCCAGGCTCACTGGGTAAATAGAATCACAACCCGATGCCGCAAACTCAGCGGGGTCTGGGTATTGGCTCCCACAAAACGTAACGTGGCAGAGCAAAGCCATCCTTGAACGCGCTTCCTCAAAGCAACACGTGATTCTGAATGGCACAAAGTGGATGCCGCCCAGGAGTGGGCTGAGCCTGCTGTGGTATTGGCACTCCAAGGACTTTACTCAGAGGATCAAGAGGCAGGTGCAGGGAGGGCTGGCTGGCTGGAAAGATGAATGTCTGCAGCCCAAAGAGTGACCCTCCATGAAGCCTCTCAGGGCCACCCCAGGTGGAGTGGACCTCTCTAGACTCTGCCCTGAACAGAGCATGCTGGAACTGTGCCATGAGCATGACCCCCATCGTCCCCCTCCCCCCCAGGACTGAGGTTTTGTTAAGTCTCTGGCAGAACTTTATAATTATTTTTGGTTTTCCAGTTTTGTGCCACACCCAGCGATGCTCAAGTCTTACTCCTGGTTCTGCACTCAGGGATCACTTCTGGCGGTGCTCAGGGGACCATATGGGGTCCTGGGGCTTGAACTCAGGTCAGCTGTGTGCACGGCAAGTGCTCCGGCAGCTTAAACTCAACCTGGGGGTATAACCCTCAGTTTTCAACAGCAAGACTCAGACCTCACAGAGGAGGTGACAAATCTTCATTAAGTACAAGTAACTTCTTTTGGGTGGGTGGTCTGGGGCTGGGAGGGAGTTCCCAAGCAGGAAACCATTCCTGGTGATGTTGTGCCCGCTGGCCCGGCTGGTTTAATGCCAGCATCTAGAACATGGAGCTGCTCAGGCCCAGGGACGAGGCTTACCAGGACCCCCAGCAATTATGCCTGGGACTGTCGGGGGGGGGGTCTCAGGACTGCACCCAGTGAGACACTGGGGGTAAGGGCTCATTTTTCTGGGACTCTGTTCTCAGAGTTTCTTTCTTTCATGGCTTCCTGTGGGGGGAGGCCAGCTGGGAGTGCTGCTGCCCTGGAGAGCTGGGTGGCCAGTCAGGCAGGACACAGGCCGCCATGAGGCGCTTATTGCAGACACGTTCCCCAGAGGCCACAGCTCTGAGCCCAGATGGCCCCAGTTTGTTGGGGGTGGAGGCCAGTGCTGGGAAGGTCTTCAAGCTTTCCAGTCCAGCCGGGATGGAATTGAATCAAATCTCTCAGACCTGGACAGTCCAAACTGAGTACCTGAAATGTTAAGGTCATGCCTGCGGGATGGGGTCAGGTGGGGGTGGCAGAAGGGATACTAGGGACATGGGTGGTGAGAAATACACACTGAGGAAGGGGTGGGTGTTTGATCATTGTCTGACTGAAACTCAATCACGAAAGCTTTGAAACTGTATCTCAGGGCTGGAGCAATCAGACAGCGGGTAGGGCGTTTGCCTTGCATGCGGCCAACCCAGGTTCGATTCCCAGCATCCCATATGGTCCCCTGAGCATCGCCAGGGGTGATTTCTGAGAGCAGAGCCAGAAGTAATCCCTGTGCATCGCCAGGTGTGACCCAAAAAGCAAAAAACTAAAAACTAAAAGTAAAAAATAAATGGAGGGGGAGGGGGCACATCATGGCCAGTGCTCTACCTACCAACGAAAACTGCTGACCTGGAGGTTTTGAAGGGATAAACGTCAGGCCGGAGCGTGACTCAGTGGCAGCACACATGCTAGGTGTGGTGAGACCCGGGGCTCAGACTCTGACCCCCCCAGGCGGAGCCCTGCTGACCCCAAGCACCATGAGCTTTGATTTCTTGGTTTGGGGGGTGGTCCCCTCGCCCCAAAAATGGTAACTGAGGGGCTTGAGAAATAGCACAGCGGGTAGGGCGTTTGCCTTGTACGTGGCCGACCTGGGTTCGATCCCATATAGTCCCCTGAGCACCGCCAGGAGTAACTCCTGAGTGCAGAGCCAGGAGTAACCCCTGAGCATCGCTGGGTGCGACCCCCCCAAAAAATGGTAACTGAAATGAACCAAGAAATATAGATAGTCACAGTCTTGTAAAAAAGGAAAAAGAGGGGTGAGTGGGAGAAAAAAGTGGGGGGCAGGGGGAACGTGCCTCTTGAGTTGATTAGAAGGAAGTGTGAAAGCTGGCTTGTCTGTTTCTGTCTTGCTTTACTTTTATTTACTATTTATTTATCTCTGTTTCTTTGCCGGCTAATTTCTTCTTTGGAGAAACATGTGTTGTCTCTTAAACACATATACCTCCTCTTTCTCTCCTCTCATGGTATTTTTGTTTGTTTGTTTGTTTGTTGTTGTTTGTTTTTGCTTTTTGGGCCACACCCCGCAATTCTCAGGGGTTACTCTTGGCTCTGTACTCAGGAATTACTCCTGGCAGTGCTTGGGGGACCCTGTGGAATGCTGGGGATCGAACTGGGGTCGGCCGCGTGCAAGGCAAACGGCCTACCCGCTGTACAGACTATTGCTCCAGCCCCCTCTCACATTTTTTTTTCTAAGCAAGTTTTATTTATTTTGGGGGTACTGGGAGATACACCCAGTAGTGCTCAGGGATCACTTCTCGGGGCTCGGGAGGACCACAGGGGATGCTGAAGATTGAACTGGGTTGGCTGTTTGCCAGGCAAGGACCCGATGCGCTGTGCAATGTCTCTGGCCCTAAGCTCTATGGAAACTACCTTGCTTCACTGCAAGGGGGGGAGAGGGGGAGGGATGGAGGAGGAGAGAGAGAGTCTCAGTGGGGGCATGGGAGCAGAGATCCCTAGGAGGAGGAGGGGGCAGGAGAGCCTGAGGGCAGAGAAGTGTGTGTGTGTGGGGGTGCTCCTAGGCCAGAACCCCACAGGACAGGGCTGCTGAGGTTAACACGGGGCGGGGGGGAATGCCTCTCCATATTCCGGGGCTGCAATGCCCCTCGTTCTTTGTTGATGAGCAGGGGCTGAGGGTGCAGGGGGCTCCCATCCATCTGCTCCTCCCACTCCTGTCTCCCTTCCTGCTGGACCCTAATATCCCCTCGGAGGCCTCTGCCACCCCACCCCACCTTCTCTCCACAGAGGCACCTCTGCCTGTCTCACCCTCTGGTGGGGATCACTTCACTTGATCACTTGACTTCCCATTAATCATCGATTTGCTTGAGCGGGCACCAGCAACGTCTCCATTTGTCTCTGTCGCGTGCTAGTGTAGCCCAACGGTGTCTGTTCGTTCTAGGAACATGAAGAGCCTCAAACCGATCGTTCAGGGTCTTGACGAAGAAGTTGACCATCTCATAGGTGGGCAGCCACGCCGTCTTTTGACATCCTATGGAATCCAGTCGGTAACAACTCTAGTCCAGCAGTCGTCTCCAAATCTCATTATATGTCCAGCCCATCTGATTTTCGATGCCTTGGCAAATGAGCCAGCATCCCTGATTCTTGACTGTCGATGGAGGTCGGAACTCTCCGGATTCTTTCTCTCATTTGAGTGAAATGTGATACTCCAAGCATAGCTCTTTCAATTCCTCTTTGGGAGACCCGAATAGTGTTCTTGAAGAAATAGCTAAGAGGACGAAGACCCTCCGGCTCCAGGCACATCTCTTGGATTCCACTGTTCTTCCTGCATTAACATATGCCTCAGAGACCCAGGCCCTACAAAAACAGAATGAGAACGCTATTCTCTGGTGGGGAAGGGCAGCCAAAGCAGTCCTGGCTTCTGGGGTTCCCTCTTCCAGCAAATTCTTCAGTCTAGGTAGGTCGTGTTCTGCTCAGCTCACTTCCGCTGGCCACTGGAAGGGAGAAGGAAGCCGTGGACGCTGAACCTGATAGCACGGGAATCCCATGCTGAGGCTAAGAACAGTCCGGAAGCAAATGGGGAGGGGGGGATGGAGCAATAGCACAGCGGGTAGGGTGTTTGCCTGGCATGCGGCCGACCCAGGTTCGATTCCTAGCATCCCATAGGGTACCCTGAGCACCTCCAGGGTAATTCCTGAGTGTAGAGCCAGGAGTAACCCCTGAGCATGGCCGGGTGTGACCCAAAAAGCAAAAAAGTAAAGAAGTAGCAACAAGTGGGGCTGGTGTGGAAACAAAGGTTGGGCTTTGCTGTGTCAGGCTGGAGAAGACGCCCCTCCTTGCTTCTTTTCCTAGTTGGGCCTCGCTGTTCCCGTGGAGGGAAGAGATGGCCCAGCCCTGAAAGAAACAGCCCAAAGTCATGGAGACCACTTCCCTTTGACTCAGACAAAGCCCAAACTCTCTGGAGAAGAGAAATTGAGGCATCACCCAGATGCAGAAATCCCAGGCCCTACCCAGAGCAGGGTGGACGCCTTAATCAAGGAGAAGCTACAGAAGGATCTGTGAGATTTGGAGTAGACCATCTCTCGTGCAAGGGATGGAATGATGAGACCGGAAGCAGTGAAAGTCTTGCCGCACGTATGCTGCCCAAGCCCATGTGCTGCTTGGGCCCATGTGGCTGAGCACATGTGGTGGCCACACACATTTTATTCAGATTAAGGGAGAAGTTTGAGGAACTTCATGGGGAGGGGTCCAACCTCCTCAGGGCCTGCTGACGGTCTTAATCAGGTCTGTTTTCTGTATCCACAGGGTGGATCAGTCTTAGGATTTTTCCTCCCAGAAGTTCTGTTGACCTAAGTTTTGTTGCCGAGGGCCTTTCCCTATCTATCTGCCTACATCAGGGCAATTCTCAGAAATAAGAAGGGAGAGGGCATGACTATGAGTGGTGGGGTGTGGGGGGGGCACCCAGTACTCTGTACAACCGTGAACCTGAGCCAAAGTCTATTGATTTAAAAATAGGGTTTAAATGCGGAGCAGCCCGGCTGTATTTCCGGGAAGTGATGCTCTGAGGTCAATGACGGCAGCTGGGTCCCCCTGGAAAGTCACATCAGGATCTCTGTACCCCTGTCCCCTACAGGGGCACAGCGGGGACCCAGGGAGTGACATCTGAACACGCCCGTCTGTTTCTTGGGGAGGTGGGAGTGTGTTGGTGGTCTCAGGGGTTTCCTGGGCTGGGCTCTGGGGGGACGCACTCCTGAGAACCCGCCTTCCACTCCTCCTTCCTGCCCCCGGGGCTCATACACGCAGCAGAGAAATGGGCTTGGAGAGAGTAGGGAGGATGGAGGCCCGTGAAAGGACGGAGGAAAGGCTGGCTGGGAGCTTCTGTGTGGGCTCCCTCAGGAAGCAGGCAGGAAACGCAAACTTCCTGCCCTTCTGCTGAGCCTTCTTTTCTAGAAGCTTCCTCCTTTCCAAGAGCACTGTTTTCTCCAAGGGCCAGAGAGAGACTTGTTGGTGCGTGCCAGCCTGCCGGCTCCCTGAGCTGCCAGGGAAGACCCCCCCCCACCCCCAGCCCTCAGACCCAGAGTGGGGGTCAGGCCAAATCTTCAAGGACCTTCACACTGTCTGCTCCAGTTCCCCATTCACTTCAAACCAGGCCGACGTGGTTGTGGAGAGTCACCAAAACTATTGTGAGGAGGAAGCTTCTTCAAAAGGCAGATGAGAGACAGGACAGCGGGCAGGGTGCTGGCCTCCACCTGGGTTTGATCCCCAGCAACCCATATGCGCTTCCCAGTCCCCACCAGGAGTGATCCCTGAGTGTAAAGCCAGGAGGAAGCCCTGAGCACAGCTGGGTGCAGCCACCAAACAAACAGACAAGCAAACAAAATAAGCACAAGGTTCTAGCACATTCCTCCAGGCAAAACCCACCCTCCCCAGACTCTGCAGATGGAATTCCACTGGGGATGGAATGGGAGTTGAGGGCAGTGGAATCTGTCAAAGTCTCTGCACATCCCAGCTGTGAGGCCAGGGCCCACCTGGACATCCCCCTCCGGTCCCCGACCTCCCAGCCCCTGTCCCCCCTCCGTCCCCACCCTCTCCCCTCCCCCATCCCTCCCTCTGCACTTGCTCTAGATTGGCGTGAGTGAATCCCAGTGCAAGTCCCGCCAGCCAGCCTTAAGATGCTCTTACCCCAGGACCGGGTGGCAGACAGGCTGACCCACAGTCTTCGAGGCGGCAGGGCCTGCTCCCTGAGGTGCCCCATGCACCGACAGACACAGAGTGTACCCTAGCCCCACCCTGGTGAGCCTGGAAATCCCTGGCCACCCCAAGACCCCCATCCTGCCCCCCACCCTGCACTGGCCAGAGATGGCCACCCTGGATCCATGTGGACTGAGAGTGGCCGGGGAATCCACCAAAGAAAATCGGGGTGCAGGGGCCCCCGTGAGTCTCCCAGAGTAGCTCCTGAGATGAGCAGCTGACCAGCCCCCAGCTCCAGTCGCTTTCCCTGGCTCGGGCAGCCCCGAGTCCTATGGCCTTTCTCCCCCTGCCCAGCACCCCTCTCCCCGTGACCACAGCTGCCTGTGACATGGGGCTCACTGGGGAGGGGAGGGGGACAGGTTCCGATGACCCCCTCAGCAGCAGGAGAACAGAGTTGGTTCTCTCAGGCTGCACTCCAAACTCAAGGGGTCCTGTGGGCCCCCTGCGAAGCTGGACAGACCCTTCCCTCCTCCTCCTGGCTGCTGGTTGCACCGGGTGCCTGCCCTGCCCCCAAGTGGCACTTGTCCCCTGCACACAGGGGTGCGGGGGCCTCTCCCTCAGGCACACCCCAATGACCCCATTGTTCCCACCAGCATCATCTCATCTCCAATAGGGTCCCACCCGCTCTCCTGGCCACGGTGTCACCTCTGCCTAAAGCAGGGTCAGATCCGTCTCTCTATGGGTCCTGGAACCTAATCGAGCACCTCCTTCCCCCCTCCCAACACTCTCCACAGGCATCCCGGCACCCCCACAAGCCCAGCCGGCCCACAGCATGCAGAGACGGGATAAACCACACTTGCTTCATGCCATGGAGTGGGGCCCAGTTTGCCTGTGGCCTTCAAAACTGAGACCCCACTAAGGCTGGCTTCCCAGGCTCTGGGGCGTGAACTGCTCTGGTCCTGTTCACTTCCCCGGGACTCCCCCTTCTTCCTGACCAGCCTGTTGGATGCCTGCTCACCCCCCTCTTGACCCCACCTAGTGCTGTGAATTTCAGGGGTGCTCCCCAAGTTCAGCCAGTGCTCGTCAACTTTTTACCCACTGTGCTCCCTGTTAGTTCTTGAGTGATGGGTCAGCGGAGACAAGCAAGGTGTGTGGAATGTTGAAACAAAAGCTTGCTCAGGCCATTTAGCACTGATTGGCTTTTGCAGTCTCTTTTATTGAGTTATTGATCAAAACATCTAGCGTACCTCAGAGTACTGTCACTGTCACTGTCCTCCCGTTGTTCATCGATTTGCTCGAGTGGGCCCAGTAACGTCTCCGTTGCGACAATTGTCACTGTGTTTGGCATATTGAACACATCACGGGTAGCTTGCCAGCTACCCTCGGTAGCTCTCCAAGAGGGGCGGAGGAATCGAACTTGGGTCGACCGTGTTGGCTGTGTGCAAGGCAAACGCCCTACCCGCTGTGCTATCGCTCCAGCCTCCCCCCTCAGAGAACATAATATCAAAATACATAAGATCAAAACACCTTAAAGTACACATTATTTTGTAGCCTAACAACGCACAGAGTTCCTGATGAAGTAAATCTGGCCACCTTGTAAATCTTTACATGCCATTTCCCATACAT